>CAXITT010000047.1:173462-218219 GCA_964033795.1 Lymnaea stagnalis | reverse complement strand
TATCTATCTATCTATCTATCTATCTATCTATCTATCTATCTATCTATCTATCTATCTATCTATCTATCTATCTATCTATCTATCTATCTATCTATCTATCTATCTATCTATCTATCTATATACATATATATATATATATATATATATATATATATGTATATATGTATATATGTATATATATATATCATTCGCGAGACGATGGTGTAGCCATTGACACTTCATCAAATGGCTGACGGGATAGATCCTTGAATTGCAGTCTTGGCTTGATTTCTACTGGACGACCTTGACTCCTGTTAAATTTGGCCCTCCGTAATGCTCTTTTGTTTCAAGGGCTTTGGGCACCTCTGCCTGTTTGACTCATTCATACACTGCTGTTTGACTCCTTCATACACTGCTGTTTGACTCCTTCATACACTGCTGTTCGCCAACTGGAACGATGCTCAGCGATGACCTCCCATTGGTTGAATTGTATTTTTGATTCCCTCATGCGCCTCTTGTGAACGTTTTATATAAAAATGTAGGGTACAAGATCTTGATTGTTGTTTCTCTCTCTCTCTCTCTTTCTTACTCTGTCTTTCTCTCCCTTCCGTTCTGCCTCTCTCATTCTATCTAACTCTATCTCTCCCAGCCCATCTCTGTCTCTTTCTCTCAATGCACCGTTTTTCTATCATCGCACATTCTCAATATTTCCTACTTCTTCCCTTCCCCTCTCTATACTTTTTCTCTCTCATTCTCACTCTCACACATTCTTCCTTCCTCTCTCTATATCTTTCTCTCTCACTCTCATTCTCTCTCTCTATCTTCCACTCTCTCTCTTTCTCTCATTCCCAGTGTCTCTTTCTCTCATTCTCAGTGTCTCTTTCTCTCATTCTCAGTGTCTCTTTCTCTCATTCTCAGTGTCTCTTTCTCTCATTCTCACTCTCTCTTCCTCACTCCCTCTTTCTAACTCTCTTCATTTCTAACTCTTTTCCTTTCTGCCACTCTCATTCTCTCTCTCTCACCCCACCTCTCTCTCTTTTTCTCTCTCAATCTACCTTCTTCTCCATCTATATCTTTCTTTTCCCTCCCTTTCTCTCTCTCTCTCTCTCGCTAACTCTCTCTCTCTCTCTCTCTCTCTCTCTTTCTCTTCAAGCATGTTTAAATGTTTAAATTGAATCGAATTTAAAATAGGAACAAAAAGTCACTTCAATACGGAAGTTAAGGTCACTTCAATACGGAAGTTAAGGTCACTTCAATACGGAAGTTAAGGTCACTTCAATACGGAAGTTAAGGTCACTTTACCAAAGCAGGCTATTTTAGTTTTTTTTTTTTTTTTTTTTTTTTTTTTTTGCTGATGGAACAATGCAGTGGCGTAACTAGGGGAATGTGTACCACACCAGGTGACACCAACTCTTGTTACGCCACTTGAACAATGTGGTCAAGTTGTTTAAATCTAATAATGAAAAAAATTTCATCAATAAATAAAAAACATCATAATTTTAGGCGTTAAGCAACTTAACTAAAGACCAATCGTGGGCACATGTTCTGAAGACTTTACATACTCTAATAATAAGTCTGAAATGGAAACTAAACAAAATGTATTGTTAATAAGAATGGACTCATTTAAATTGTACTAACCTTTACAAATACTCTTCAGCTAAATTTGATGACTTGCATGTGTGGTACCACGTTTTTATTGGAAAAGGCGACCTCATCATGTCCCACCCAAGCCCACTGTTCGTCCCGTTCATCATCATTAATGTCCTTACATTGCTGCCCAACGGTTTCCTGATCCACAAGAATATATGGAAACTTCAAATCAAGTACAAGTCGAGAACTGTCATTATTTTACTATTGGCAGTCGGGGACTCGCTCCCACCGTTACTCTGCTTTTTGGAGTTTGAGTTACTTATGCTTGACTATACCGAAGAAGCGACTGCAATATGGGACATCATAATAATCTTCTTGATCTCCAATGCCATCGTGTTCGGCCTTGGTTTACTTGCCCTAGGCCTAGAATCAGTTCAACATCGAAAACATCCATTAAAAAGAAATGTTTGCAGAATCATTTTCTTGATCGCTGCATGCAATATCCCATGGTTCGTTGGGCATAACATCGTCGAAAAAGATAACATTCTGTTCGCGGTGTTCACCCTTTTGCCATCGTGCTGTGCTGCCTTTAGTTATGTTATTTTAAAGCGCAAAGTCAGAGTCGTAATCCTGCAAACAGCTCGCAGCTCGATAGACACCCCTCCACCTTACAATGGACAAGAGCATCCCAAAAAGGTGTTTCACGTCGGGTCCCTTGTTGCGGATGTCGGAGCATCGTCGATCTCAACCAAACATGAGAAAAGACTTTTCTTTATTTCAATGGTCTATTTTGTATTAGTCACCCCCTTGGCTTGCTTTACAAGGCTGCTTCATAACGTTTATCCAAATAGATACCCAAGAGAAGACCTTAAGGGACTACATTCAATGGTAACGAGGATTGCAATTCATGCGTTTCTTATACCTCTGGCCAGGCCTTTCATTACACCTCTTTTGATGTACGGCTATTCAGATGACTAGCGCAGTATCTAAGATAAAGGTTAAAAAAAGATACACGCTACAGTTTTGAGCCAAAGTTCTTTTTCTTTTGACATCAGTTACTTCCGGACGCGCTGCACGGCAGGTGACTGGATTTCATCTGTGCATATTTTTCAGCTTTTTTTTTTTTTTTTTTTTTTTTTTGAGCTTTTTTTAACTTTCTTTTTGGAATCAAGTCGTGTTGAATGTTTTTCGTCTGCTTTGACTGATAATAGGGTGTTTTTTTATTGCGAGGAATTGCTGTTACATGGATTTTTTTTGGACATCGTTGCCATACACCAAGAGAAATCCATGGCCACCATATTGAAAAAAAAATTGATGCGCCATCTTGTAAACAAATGGCAAGATCAAAATAATCATTCAAAGAAAAATCGGCCACAGAGTGTCGCTGATCTTGGAGAGGACAAACGAGAATTTAGTTCAAATAAAAATCCAAGAGTCGGCTCTCACTCAAGATCTCAACAGCTTTTCTTACCTCACCATAACACGGTGAATATCTTGCTAAAGACAAATTTTCAGAAGCATCAGAAAACTCAAACAAACAGTTTCGGGACTGAAAAAATATGTACGACAAATAAACAAAAAATCGATTTATTGGGATCAATAAAACTATCTTATCTTATCTCACTGTTTAAGGATGGAGGAGCGGGGTTTAGAGGCACCAATCTATTTGGTTTATTTCCGGGTTCCGGAAGTGATCATCTCGCAGATGGAAAGTTTTCTCTCGAGACTATTTTTCAGATCCAAGATCTGAAAGTCACAGATGAGCCTTATATTCAGAGCCAAGGTCTGACAGTCACAGATGAGCCTTATATTCAGAGCCAAGGTCTGACAGTCACAGATGAGCCTTATATTCAGAGCCAAGGTCTGACAGTCACAGATGAGCCTTATATTCAGAGCCAAGGTCTGACAGTCACAGATGAGCCTTATATTCAGAGCCAAGGTCTTACAGTCACAGATGAGCCTTATATTCAGACCAAACAAAAAAATAATTAAATTATTTTAAATTTTTTCAAGGGGGAAGAGGTTGGGGTCTATGATCATTGAATTAAAATGGAGGGTATAACAACGATTTTCCATTCCACAAGCATTTCTCTAAAATATCCGGCCATCTAATATTTCCTTTCCCTAAACAGACATGCCGTACGCAACTTCGGTGCAATAATGGTTCAAAGCATTTTCCCTGCCGGCCGGAAGTCCTTGAATAAAAGAAGAATGCTACGTCTCTACGCCTTGTATTACGTTGTTGATACTGAAACTACATTGTGATTTATTTTAGGCCGCTTCTGAAAATGTTAGCATGAAATCTCCGAGTATTTAAGAAGTTAGCATTCCAAATTTGTGCAATTTTTTAAAAAGAAATATTACCTGTAAAAAAAAAAAAACCCAAATAAACTGAAGTATCGCTGCATAAACGTAACCATGTGATATCGCCATTAAAAGAAAAAATATATAATTATTGTGTTGTTCATTTTATCATTTCAATCCTATATTTAAAAAAATTATATTTTGAGAAAATTAATTTTCTTAATGGTGTCGCAAAAATAAGATCGTGAATACAGGTACCAAGCGCTGAGTCAGGGATGCGCAAGTGATGAGTCAATGGTACCAAGGGGATGCTTCTCTAATATTTGAGAACCGCATTTGAACACTAACAATCAGGACCGACATCTCCCTGCTTGTTTAATATTCATCTCATTTTTTTTTCCAGAAAAGCTGTTCGTGGGGGGGGGGGGGGATGGTTAAAAAATAAAAGTTATCATAAAAAAAAATCACAAATTCATTTAAAACGGGTCCAAAAGTTGATCGCGACAAATCTCACAATCATCCAGAGATGAGTAAATCCACCGCTCAGGTTAACTCAACTATCTTCCTATGTCTTTCAGAGAGTCCCAACGGAATACGTACTCGATCCCATGATCTATGGACCCCATTTATGGGTGTGGTTTCTCTGTCAATGGACAGAGAAACTAAAACGACGAAATCTCCGCTAAAACGAGTAGATAGTTTATTCTTTTAAAATATTTTTTTTTCCTTAAAAGGACAGAAAATTAGCATTCTATTCCCGAGATTAACTTCATAATACTGGAACACTGCTTGCAGTTTATGCATGCCTGACGTAATCGTTCCAACGAGCTACAAACAAGCTACAAAAAAAAAAAGCCAGTTAAAAAGTGGATTAACTGTGTTGAATTAGAAAGTACACATGCAAGTACAGATTTTTCCCACTTCTTTTGTTACTTTTTCCTTAAAAGGACAGAAAATTAGCATTCTATTCCCGAGATTAACTTCATAATACTGGAACACTGCTTGCAGTTTATGCATGCCTGACGTAATCGTTCCAAAGAGCTACAAACAAGCTACAAAAAAAAAAAAAAAAGCCAGTTAAAAAGTGGATTAACTGTGTTGAATTAGAAAGTACACATGCAAGTACAGATTTTTCCCACTTCTTTTGTTACGTCAGAGTTTGCTTTTCCAGTAATTAACTTAAGTAGACTTTCTCTTAGAGTTAGACTTTCTCTGAGAGTTAGACTTTCTCTTAGAGTTAGACTTACTCTTAGAGTTAGACCTCTAGAGTCAAACTCACGAGAAGGGTGCATAAACAGGGAATTAATGGCCGCATCAGTGCATTGTCGGGTTGAAATTAATTGCTAAAAAGGATTTTTTTTTTTTTTTTAAATTTCATGTATGTTTAGCAAGCAAACCCTGGTATAGGGCGATAGCCCTAATGTTCCGACCCTGGAACCACCAGTGGTAGAAGATTGTTTGATGTGCAGCGCTTTTCGATTGTTCTGTTGTTGTTTTTGAGGAAGGGATGGGGGAAAGATGGGCGTGGCCAACTCAATGACAGCTAAACGCTTACACAAACATTAGTTAGACGCCACTTCCGAAAAAACCTATACAACGGATTACCCTCTTGTAAAGTTATATAATATTCCCCAGTTTTGTCCCATCATTCAAACGTATATATTAATGAGACACAAACAATTTGTGAATATAAATATATATTTATGGTAACATTAAATTATGACTACACATAATAAAATTCAAAAGTTTTGAACAAATGCCTTCATTAGTACAACAAAAAAGTTGATATGATTATGAATTAATGTACATAATATAAGCATATCCTAACTTAAACCTTAACATATATCGTTAGATTTACACACATTGTTCCTACCTCATTGATCTACTTTAAAGCCATATCACACTCAATCTGTTTCAATATATTATAGAAAATAAACTCCTTAGCCCAGAAACCACCTGTAAATAAATGTCTTTATCCAGGTGTAAGTTACGTCCTGGCTACCTTAAGTTCTGGCTGGCACTAAGCACGAGGAAATAAACGGGGAAAACAACATAAATGATCAGTGGGATAGGATAAAAAATGCCATTAAAAGATCAGCAGAAAAGGTTGTGGGATTTCAGCAAGCCAACAATAGAGTAGGCTGGTGCAACAATGAATGCAGAGAGATTGTGGAAGAAAGAAACAAAGCACGAATGATCATGTTACAAAGGGAAACCAGAAAGACAACACAAGCATACAAGGAAGCTAAAAGGAAAGCAACAAAAATGTGTAGGATGAAAAAGAAGGAATGGGAAAATGATAAACTAAAGGAAATAGAAGATTTATCAAGAGAGGGAAATATAAGAGGAATGTACATGAAGATAAAAGATGAAAAGAATGGATACCAAGCCAGACCGCAAATGTGTGAGAGCCACAATGGAGAATTAATCACGGAAAATAGTAAAGTACTGGAGAGGTGGGCTGAATATTTTGAGGACATACTGAATGCAGACAATAGACAAGAAGAAGATTATCAACTCCCACAGGGAGGACCAGACCCTTTTATACAACCCTAGAAGAAACCAAACAGGTAATTAATTACATGAAAAATCACAAAGCCCCCGGACAAGACCTCATCACAGCAGAACTGATTAAATATGGAGGAAAAGAACTGCACAATCAGATACATAAACTTATAACTAAAATTTGGCAAGAGGAGAAAATCCCGACAGAATGGGAAACAGCATTAATAACCCCAATACACAAGAAAGGCTCCAAACTTCAGTGCACAAACTACAGAGGAATCTCCCTATACTGACGAAGCTTATTGCCAAAAGACTACAACCTTACACTGAAGAAATACTAGGTGATTACCAATGTGGATTCAAGCCTAACAGATCAACGACTGGTCAGATTTTCACCATCAGATGCCTATTAGAGAAATGCTATGAATTTAATATACCAGTACATCAACTCTATGTTGACTATAAAATGGCCTATGACAGCATCAAAAAAAACTATGTATATGAGACTCTGCAGGAGTTTGGGATACCCAACAAACTGACAAGACTAATACATGTAACACTAAACAACTCAAAAAGCAAAATCAAGATTCAAGGAGAATATTCAAGGGAATTTCATATTAGACGAGGCCTAAGACAGGGAGACTCACTGTCTTGTATGCTCTTTAACCTAACATTGGAGAGAGTTATTAGAAAGATACACATTGACACTCGAGGAACGATAACAGGATACTTTCTGAGGGAAACTCAAGACCCACAACCAACGGGCACACTCTACAACCAACCACTTCAGTATCTTGCATATGCTGATGACCTGCACTTCTAGGGAAAAGTATAAAATACATATCAAAATCCTTTATTGAATTAGAAGATGCATCTTTACAAGCAGGGCTGGAAGTTAACAACCAAAAAACAAAATACATGACCATGATAAGAGAGGAAGAAACAGATGAAACAATTAAAATTAGAAACCAAACTTTTGAAAAAGTACATTCAAATACCTAGGATCCTTGTTAAATGAAAGAAACGAATTACTAACAGAAATAAAAGAAAGAATATCAGCCGGAAACAGGGCATACTTCAGTAGTCAGAAAATACTCAAAAGTAAAAACATTACAAGAGAAACAAAGAAAACTATTTATAAAACTGTGATCAGACCAGTTGTAACATATGCAAGTGAAACTTGGACCCTAACAAAATGTAAAAACATTACAAGAGAAACAAAGAAAACTATTTATAAAACTGTGATCAGACCAGTTGTAACATATGCAAGTGAAACTTGGACCCTAACAAAAACAGCAGAAAACCTATTAAACACATGGGAGAGGAAAGTTCTCAGGAAAATATATGGGCCAACAAAGGATGAATATGGATGGAGAATACGAACCAACCAGGAATTATACAGTCTATATCAGGATCCTACGATAGTGGCAGAAATAAAAAGAGGCAGGCTACGCTGGGCAGGACACCTAGAGAGAATGCCAAATGACAGAGGAACGAAGAGGGTACATCACCAATACCCCAGAGGAAAAAGGCTCAAAGGCAGACCTAGGCTTAGGTGGTTAGATGATGTAGAAAAAGATCTACAGCAGCTGAAAGTCCAAGCATGGAAAAGCAAGGCATTAGTTAGGTCTGAGTGGAGGGAAGTAGTGAGGCAGGCCAAAGCCCTACATGGGCTGTAGCGCCACAGGGATGTATGGATGTACACAGTCAACAACATATTTAGCACCACTGACACAGTCAACAACATATTTAGCACCACTGACACAGTCAACAACATAGTTAGCACCATTTACACAGTCAACAACATAGTTAGCACCACTGACACAGTCAACAACATAGTTAGCACCACTTACACAGTCAACAACATAGTTAGCACCACTGACACAGTCAACAACATAGTTAGCACCACTTACACAGTCAACAACATAGTTAGCACCACTTGCACAGTCAACAACATAGTTAGCACCACTCACACAGTCAACAACATATTTAGCACCACTTACACAGTCAACAACATAGTTAGCACCACTTACACAGTCAACAACATAGTTAGCACCACTGACACAGTCAACAACATAGTTAGCACCACTCACACAGTCAACAACATATGTAGCACCACTTGCACAGTCAACAACATATTTAGCACCACTTGCACAGTCAACAACATATTTAGCACCACTTGCACAGTCAACAACATATTTAGCACCACTTGCACTGTCAACAACATATTTAGCACCACTTGCACAGTCAACAATATATTTAGCACCACTTGCACAGTCAACAACATATTTAGCACCACTTGCACAGTCAACAACATAGTTAGCACCACTTGCACAGTCAACAACATATTTAGCACCACTTGCACAGTCAACAACATATTTAGCACCACTTGCACAGTCAACAACATATTTAGCACCACTTACACAGTCAACAACATATTTAGCACCACTTGCACAGTCAACAACATATTTAGCACCACTTGCACAGTCAACAACATATTTAGCACCACTTACACAGTCAACAACATATTTAGCACCACTTACACAGTCAACAACATAGTTAGCACCACTTACACAGTCAACAACATATTTAGCACCACTGACACAGTCAACAACATATTTACGTGGTGAATGTGTCAGTTGTTGTATGTTAGCACCACTGACACAGTCAACAACATATTTAGCACCACTTACACAGTCAACAACATATTTAGCACCACTTGCACAGTCAACAACATAGTTAGCACCACTTGCACAGTCAACAACATAGTTAGCACCACTTGCACAGTCAACAACATAGTTAGCACCACTTGCACAGTCAACAACATAGTTAGCACCACTTGCACAGTCAACAACATAGTTAGCACCACTTGCACAGTCAACAACATAGTTAGCACCACTTGCACAGTCAACAACATAGTTAGCACCACTTACACAGTCAACAACATAGTTAGCACCACTTGCACAGTCAACAACATATTTAGCACAACTTGCACAGTCAGCAACATATTTAGCACCACTTGCACAGTCAACAACATATTTAGCACCACTTACACAGTCAACAACATAGTTAGCACCACTTGCACAGTCAACAACATAGTTAGCACCACTTACACAGTCAACAACATAGTTAGCACCACTGACACAGTCAACAACATATTTAGCACCACTTGCACAGTCAACAACATATTTAGCACCACTTACACAGTCAACAACATAGTTAGCACCACTGACACAGTCAACAACATATTTAGCACCACTTACACAGTCAACAACATATTTAGCACCACTTGCACAGTCAACAACATAGTTAGCACCACGTGCAAAGTCAACAACATAGTAAGCACCACTTGCACAGTCAACAACATAGTTAGCACCACTTACACAGTCAACAACATAGTTAACACCACTTGCACAGTCAACAACATAGTTAGCACCACTTGCACAGTCAACAACATAGTTAGCACCACTTGCACAGTCAACAACATATTTAGCACCACTGACACAGTAAAAAAACAGATTTAGCACGTTGTACTTAGCACCAATTACACAGTCAGCAACATATTTAGCACCACTTACACGGTCAACAACATATTTAGCACCACTTACACGGTCAACAACATATTTAGCACCACTTACACGGTCAACAACATATTTAGCACCACTTACACAGTCAACAACATATTTAGCACCACTGACACAGTAAAAAAACAGATTTAGCACGTTGTACTTAGCACCAATTACACAGTCAGCAACATATTTAGCACCACTTACACGGTCAACAACATATTTAGCACCACTTACACGGTCAACAACATATTTAGCACCACTTACACAGCCAACAACATATTTAGCACCACTGACACAGTAAAAAAACAGATTTAGCACGTTGTACTTAGCACCAATTACACAGTCAGCAACATATTCAGCACCACCGACACAGTCACCAACATATTTAGCACCACTTACACGGTCAACAACATATTTAGCACCACTTACACAGTCAACAACATATTTAGCACCACTTACACGGTCAACAACATATTTAGCACCACTTACACAGTCAACAACATAGTTAGCACCACTTACACAGTCAACAACATATTTAGCACCACTTACACGGTAAACAACATATTTAGCACCACTTACACAGTCAACAACATATTTAGCACCACTGACACAGTAAAATAACACATTTAGCACGTTGTACTTAGCACCAATTACACAGTCAGCAACATATTCAGCACCACCGACACAGTCACCAACATATTTAGCACCACTTACACACTCACCTACGTTGTACTTACAACCACTTACACAGTTACCAACATATTTAGCACTACTGACACAGTCACCTACGTTGTACTAAGCACCACTTACACAGCAACAACATATTTAACACCACTGACACAGTCACCTACGTTGTACTTAGCACCACTTACACAGTCACCAACATACTTAGCACCACTGACACAGTCGCCAACATATTCAGCACCACCGACACAGTCACCAACATATTTAGCGCTACTGACACAGTCACCAACATATTCAGCACCACTGACATAGTCACCAACATATTTAGCGCCACTGACACAGTCACCAACATATTCAGCACCACTGACACAGTCACCAACATATTTAGCGCCACTGACACAGTCACCATTACCCGGGTGAAGAGTGCATGTCGTAATACTGGCATGCAGGAGAGTGGATTTCATTTGAAGAGAAAATTGTTTTGGCTTACAACATAACCTACAGGTCAGTGTGTGGACATTTTTGTTCTTGAAGTTCACTTTTAAAACGGTTGGAATGTTCATTTGGAAGTGCTAAATGGTGGTTATGAACATATTCGCACTAGGTAGAGGTATAAGTGTTATAATAGTCTAGAAAACTACGCCTTTACAACATATGGCGTTATATCCCTTTATCTCTATCTTTCTCTTTCTATCTCTTTCTCTCTCTCTCTTACCCACACACTTTCTCCGGCATTTTATCTCTTTCTATCCCTTGCTATCTCTCTCTCTCTCTCTCTCTCTCTCTCTCTCTCTCTCTCTCTCTCTCTCTCTCTGTATATATATTTCTTTGCTAAAATTTAGTGTGTGTGTATATTATATGAGTTTAGAAACATTTCTTTATAAAAACAAACACTCTCTCTCTTACCCACACACTTTCTCCGGCATTTTATCTCTTTCTCTCCCTTGCTATCTCTCTCTCTCTCTCTCTCTCTCTCTCTCTCTCTCTCTCTCTCTCTCTCTCTCTGTATATATATTACTTTGCGAAAATTAAGTGTGTGTGTATATTATATGAGATTAGAAACATTTCTGTATAAAAACAGACACTCAAGGCTGTAACAGACGTGAAAAACTATTGAGAGATACCTGTTTAGCTAAAAGAATTATGTGTTGTACGATTTTCCGATAATATAGTAGAAAACAAACTCAGAAGTTTGGTTACATTTTTATTGAAGCTATCAGTTTGTCAAAGTCCGTTAATATAACGTATATTTAAAATGGTATGTAAGAGGTTGTTGTTTTGTTGTTTTTTTTTGTTGTTGTTTTTTTTTTTTTTGTTGTTGTAAATTTAACATTAGGTTTTCACAATGTTAAGAGGGAGAAAAAATGTGAGGGGCAAAAAATCTGGTGGGGTGTGCCCAGATTTAACGATTGTTTTTTTTTTAAAGACTTTTCAAGTATTTCTCTAGAGTAGAAATCAGCCTTCAATAAAAATCCGTTTGTGTCGCTAATGTTTTAATTAGTGATCATTTAGATTTGATAATTTAAAGGTCATTTTACAAGACAAAATATATATATATATTAGGGGCTCAAAACGGGGTTGAGTAGGCATACAATATATTCTTTAAACTTTTAATGATGTTGGAAACGAAAACATCATAACATAGATACGTCTTTTTAAGATAAGGAATTGTGACGACTTTTTGCAATAGCAGCTAGAAATTGTTGCAAAGCTGGTGTTATCAAGATAATATTGACAGGGAGTTATATTTTCTAGTTAATAATGATGGAATCATTAATTTTTGTATTAACTTTTACAAATACTCAGCAGGAAAATTTGATGATTCGCGTGTGTGGAACCACGTCATCCTTGGAAGCGTCAGCTCCATCATGTACAACCCAAGACTAACATACATCCCGTTCATCCCGTTTATCATCATCAATATCCTTACATTGCTGCCCAACGGTTTGCTGATATACAAGAATGTACGTAGACGTCAATTCATGTACAAGCCGAGAATTCTGATTATTTTACTACTGGCAGTTTTGGACTCGATCCCGCCGTTGCTGTGCGTTGTGGAGCTAACTTTGTCTGTGCTTGAATATGTCACTGAACGATTTGTGATAATAATGGTCATTACAACAATCCTTTTAATTTTCAATGCTGGCGTTTTCGGCCTTGGTTTAATTGAACTAGGACTACAAACAGTTCAACATCGAAAATCTCCATTAAAAAGAAATTGTTGTAGAATCAGTTTCTTGGTCGCTGCATGCAACATCCCATGGCTTGTTTGGCATAACATCGTCAAAATAATAACCTTTCTGTATGTGCTATTCATCATTTTGCCGTCGTGCTGTGCTGTATTTAGTTATGTTATTTTAAAGCGCAAAGTCAAAGTCGAAAACCTGCAAACAGCTCGCAGCTCGATAGACACTCCTCCACCTTACATTGGACAAGAACATCCCCAAAAATTGTGTCCTGTCGCGTCCATGGGTGCGGATGTTGGAGAGTCGTCAATCTCGACCAAAAATGAGAAAAGACTTTGGATTATTTCAATGGTCTATTTTGTATTGGTTACCCCTTTGGGTTTCCTCTTTATTCTGTGTCCTTACCTTTATCCAGAGGGATACCCGGGGAGATACCATAACCTGATGCCTAAGGATAATCTTTCAATAATAAAGATTACCTTGGTGTTTCATGTATTACCGCTGCTACCTCTGGCCAGGCCTTTCATTACACCACTTTTGATGTACGGCTATTCAGATAACTAGTACAGTGTTTATGATAAGGTTTTTAAAAAGATGCAAGGTACAGTTTCAAGCCTCATTTCTTTTTTTTTTGTCAGTCTTCTTTGACTGGGGAGGAGTGTGGGGGGGAGGGGGGGAGGGGGGCATAGACGGCATCAATCCATTTGGTTTTATTTCCTTGTTCCCAATGTGATCATCTCGCAAATGGAAGGTTTACTCTCGAGACTATTTTTCGTATCCAAGGTACAGTCATAGGTGAGGCTTTTATTTAGAGTAACAACAACAAAAAATGGAGAGGGCTGAACTTGTTGTTTTTCCTTTTCACGGGGGATGTTTGTGAGGGTCCATCATCATTGAATTAAAACGGAAAATATAAGAAAAATGTTCCATCCAACTAGCATTTCCCTAAAGTATTCGGCCAGCTAATATTTTCTTTCCCTAAACAGAGATGCCGTACGCAACTTCGGTGTAATTTCGGGTCAAAATATTTTACCTGCCACCGGTACGTCCCTTTATAACAATAAGAGCGCTACGTCTCTAGGCATTGTGGTACGTCCCTTTATAAAAAATAAGAGCGCTACGTCTCTTGGCCTTATGTTACGTCGTTGATATTTGAACTCCCACGCGATTTATTTTACGCCGTTTCTGAAAATGGTAGCTTGAAATCTCCGAGAATTTAAGAAGGTAGCTGTATAGCGTTGCTCTACTTTTAAACAGAATGATCCATCTCTACAAAAATCTGAGGCATCGCTGGATAGACGTAAACACTTTATAGCTGCATTGAAAAATAAAAAATATATATATAAAAACTATTTTGTATTTTGTTCATTTAAATCCCATGCTGAACATTTTATATTATGAAAATTTAATTTTCTTAATGGTGCCGCAAAAATAAAATTCTGAACACTGCTACAGGGCACCCGAGTCAGGGATACGCCAGTGTTGAGTTAAAGGCACCAAGGCGATGGTTATCAAATATTTGAGAACCGTGTTAATACAGTAAAATTCAAGGTTTGAGCTCTCCCTGCTTGCTTAACATTCCCCTTACAAAGAATATATCTTAATATCTTTGTTCAACGGAGCATAACGTAGGCAACACTTCCCTGCGTGTTTTAAAATTTTACTTCGTATTTGTCCCATGACTAGGGACCTCTCATGCCATTGAATGTATCTCATAGCTCGACTGTACGGATGAATGCCCCGAAGAAACTGAACATGTATAATCAGAACTGAAATTCAACAACTCGTAGCACAACAACACACACAGCACAACATCACACAACACAACAACACAACATCACACAACACATAACACAACATCATAGGACACAAAACACAACATCGCACAGCACACAACACAACAACACAGTCACTATTCTCCAACGAAGAGTGGTGACCGTGGTGACCGTAGCGGGGAGTCAATTGCATTTGAAAAGAGAGCTGGTTTGCTTTCAAGTTTTTTCTGTTCAGTTTTTTTTTTTTTTTTAAATGTACACATTAATTTTTTTCCCAAAGTACTGTACGTATTTATTAAAAAAAGTACTGCACGTATTTATTTAAAAAAGTACTTTAAGTTTTTGTTTCCAAAGTACTGTATTTATTTTTTTTCCAAAGTTCTTTTTTTGTTTTTTAGTTTTTTCTGTTTCGTTTTTTTTTTTTTTTTTAAATGTACACATTAATTTTTTTCCCAAAGTACTGTACGTATTTATTAAAAAAAGTACTGCACGTATTTATTTAAAAAAGTACTGTACGTATTTGTTTCCAAAGTACTGTAATTATTTTTTTCCCAAAGTACTTTACACATTGGTTTCCAAAGTACTGTACGTATTTGTTTCTAAAGTACTGTAAGTGTTTGTTTCCAAAGTACTGTAAGTGTTTGTTTCTAAAGTACTGTAAGTGTTTGTTTCCAAAGTACTGTACGTGTTTTCTTTTCCCCGAGTACTGTATGTGAGATTTTTTTTAGTTTAAACCTAAATGTTCTCATACAAGACAATCACAAACACAAACACAAACGCAATCGCAATCACCAGTTCGTTTAAAACGTGCCCAGCCTTCATCACAAGTTCCGCTACTCACAAGAGATGAGTTTATCCGCGTTCACAAGCCAAATATCCTAGATCTTCCTAGATCTTCCTAGATCTTCCTAGATCTTCCTAGATCTTCCTAGATCTTCCTAGATCTTCCTAGATCTTCATAGATCTTCCTAGATCTTCCTAGATCTTCCTATATCTTCCTATGTCTTTAAGAGGGTCCCAACGGAATGACGACACGATCCCGTCATTGACATGATCTATGGACCCCGTTTACCGTCGTCGGGTTTCATTGTGAATGGGGACAGAAACTAAATCGACGAAATCTCCGCTAAATCTGATACTATTTTTTTTTTTTTTTTTTTTTTTAAATTTGGTTTAAATCTATGTTTTCTAAACAGCCGTTACATTGGGGATTCCTCCCCCCCCCCCCCCCCCAAAAAAAAAAAATCACCTTCATGAATATGGAACACTGCTACAAATGCATGTCTCATACAACAGTTCAAACAAGCTACAGGCACGCTACAAGCAAGCCACAAACAAGCTACAAACAAGCTACAGGCACGCTACAAACAAGCTACACGCTACAAGCAAGCCACAAACAAGCTACAAACAAAATACAGGCACGCTACAAACAAGCTACACGCTACAAGCAAGCCACAAACAAGCTACAAACAAGCTACAAACAAAGATGCAAACAAGATACAAACAAGATACAAACAAGACTGACCCTCATCAAGTTCCATGAAAGCTTTTAAAAAGTGGCTCAACGTTATAAAACAAGAAAAATACCCTTGAAAAGAACAGATTTTTTTTCTCTTCATTTGGTCCATCAGAGTTTGAACTTCCAGAAAAAAAACGAAATGCAGAATTACTCTTAGTGTTAGAATTACTCTAAAAGTTAGACATACTCTTAGAGTTAGGCTTACCTTTAGTTAGACCTACTCTTAAAGTTAGACTTACTCTTAGAGTTAGACTTACTCTTAGTTAGACTTACTCTTAGAGTTAGGCTTACCTTTAGTTAGACCTACTCTTAAAGTTAAACTTACTCTTAGAGTTAGGCCTACCTTTAGTTAGACCTACTCTTAAAGTTAGACTTACTCTTAGAGTTAGACTTACTCTTAGCTAGACTTATTCTTATAGAGTTAGGCTTACCTTTAGTTTGACCTACTCTTAAAGTTAGACTTACTCTTTGAGTTAGACTTACTCTTAGTTAGACTTACTCTTAGCTAGACTTACTCTTAGAGTTAGGCTTACCTTTAGTTAGACCTACTCTTAAAGTTAGACTTACTCTTAGAGTCAAACTTACGAGAAAGGTTCATTCATGGGGGAAGTAGCTGTCGCATCTAGACATAGTGGATGGAAATTAATTGCTGAAACGAATTATAGTTCAATTCTATTTCTGTTTAGCGAGCAAACCCTGGTGTTGAGCGATTAGCTCGGGACGCGAGGGGTAGGAAGTTGTGTAACGTTTTTCCTTTGTTTTGTTAGTGTTGTTTTTTGAGGAAGGGAATGTGGGAAGCTGGCTTGTGGCCAACTCAATGACCAGCTCAACGCGTTCACAAACTCTAGTGAGACTCCACTGCGGAAACATTTGCAAGGGAATACCTTCTTGTAAAGGTAAGAAACATTCCCCAATTAATCCCAATCATTTCAATTATTATAATAATGAGACACACAATATTATATATATATATATATATATATATATATATATATATATATATATATATATATATATGGTACGCTTTAATTATGACTACACAAGATACAAATTCAACCGTTTCGACAAATGTCTTCATCAGTACAACAACAAAATTTAACAAAATTGGGAATTGAATTTACAAAATGTATGCATATCCTAAATATATTGCTTCATTTACACTGTTCGCTCATGTCTCATTAAACTGCTTAAAAGCCTTATCGCAGTCCAAACCCTTTCAAAATAGTATAGCAAATGAAACTCCTTAAGTCACACCCCCCCCTCCCCCAGGAACCACTTGATAGATTTATTCATGAGAGCGTAACGTACGCTTTAAGACTTTAAGATCCGGCTGCCACTTGGGCCCCGACTCGGGGATTCTCAAACTAGTTTAGCTTTTTTAATGAGGCATGGCTGATTTTCATTAATAAACCAGATTTTACGTTTAAAATGTAAACCTGTGATTTGAGGCAGTAACGTATCGACGATGTAAATTACTACAAAACATCTGGGATTTGAAATAGTAAGTACAATGTCCAGCGCCACGGATACGTTCACCAACATATCTATCGCCCCCCCCCCCCGCCTGACACATCCACCACAGCACGGTGAAAGGTGCGAGTCGCAACACAGGTAGGAGTGTGTTATTTTCGTTTGAAAAAAATAAATGACAAAAGGTCGCCTTGGATTAGTATGTAATACAAACACAGGTCAGTGTACGTTTATCCTTTTCTTTTTCGTGTTTGTTTGCGTTTGGAGTCTGATAAATATCTATTTAACGTAAAGGGTCTCGCAATTAAATGTTCTCACTTCGACGAAATTTGCCCAAAGCTAACAATTCTAAGAAATCACTGCGTGACTGGTTATGACCACATGAGCCTGACGGACGGGTGGCGGGATTTGAAAGGTACTAAAAAATTGGGGGGTTGGGGGGTGGGGGTGGGGTGGTAGCGAAAGTCGTCAATGCTAATCAGTTTAAATTGTTTTATTTAAATACATTTATTAATGTTAACATGTTATTCCAGATTTTTAAATAAAAAAAAAATTATAAATTTACTTGTTAATTTATTTAGAGACTAACTGTACACTATATGTCATATGTCTAACTATAGAGACTAACTGTACACTATATGTCGTATGTCTAACTATCCGCTTTGTCGTATGTCTAACTGTACACTATGCAGTACGTCTAACTATCCCCTATATATTATGTCTAGCTGTACACTATGTAGTATGTCTAACTATATACACTATGTAGTATGTCTAACTATACACTCGTAGTCTGTCTAGCTATATACTATATAGTATGTCTTATTATATATTATGTAGTATGTCAAGCTATATACTATGTAGTATGTCTTAATATACACCATGTAGTATGTCTTAATATACACTATGTAGTATGTCTTAATATACACTATGTAGTATGTCTTACTATACACTGTGTAGTATGTAGTCTGGAAACACTCTAACAGTAATTCTTTAATGACGAGTAAAAAAAAAAAATACTTTAAAAATCATAATACTAAGAGTGTCTCATGTATTGTGGATTAATTTTTACGAAATATTTTCCAACACAACTCAGATCTTGTGTTGAGCGACAGGGACGAAAAAAAGAAACAGAATGTTCGACTTTGCAGCGCATGACGCACTCCTCTTCCCATTCAACATCGTCGCATTGCTGGCCAACGCTTCGCTGATACCCAATACCATCCGTAAACAGGGATTCGTGTACCAGCCGAGAACCGCGATAATTCTAACACTGGCCGTCGTAGATTCTATCCCACAACGGACTTGCGGGATTATTCTCACGTTGATATTGCAGGAACATTCAACATCATCTCATTGGTCTGGTGGAATTGTAGGCGTTCTCTTTGCCACCAACAGCATGTTCAGCCTTGGTCTAATTGTCCTAGGACTGGAAACGGCTCAACATAGAACGATCGCGTCAAAAACTAAAGATTGGAGGATTATTTACTCGACCGCTGCTTGCAGTATCCCATGGGTTATTGAACTGACCGTCTTCCAATTCATGAATGTTTGTATGTTTTTCGTGGCCATGATCTTATCAACATGTGGCGCTGTCATTGTTTCTGTTATTGTACAGCGCAACGTCAATGCCGTGAACCGGCAGACGCGTTGCAGCTTGGGAGAAATCCTGTTTACATCAAGTGCCATCATCCCTGATGCTGAAGCAAATTCTCTCCCCACTGCAACAATGACAGCAACAACCCACGAAGACGTCGACA
Organism: Lymnaea stagnalis; assembly: GCA_964033795.1. Classification (NCBI taxonomy): domain Eukaryota; kingdom Metazoa; phylum Mollusca; class Gastropoda; family Lymnaeidae; genus Lymnaea; species Lymnaea stagnalis. The sequence continues at coordinate 198,881 of CAXITT010000047.1, read as the reverse complement.
GAGCTCTGAAACTAAAACAAGAAGCTCAGATCCGATCAATGTTAGAGAATCACAATTTTCAATCACCGAATGATGCCCATGAGACTTACACCGAACTAGAGCACCTTCAAGGGCTGTCTCTTGTAAGACCCGTAGCTTCGGGCGTGGGAGTATTCTTAGTGGTAGCAAGACTTAGTCTGACTATTCTTAGTGGTAGCAAGACTTAGTCTGACTATTCTTAGTGGTAGCAATACTTAATCAGACTATTCTTAGTGGTAGCAAGACTTAGTCTGACTATTCTTAGTGGTAGCAAGACTTAGTCTGACTATTCTTAGTGGTAGCAAGACTTAGTCTGACTATTCTTAGTGGTAGCAATACTTAATCAGACTATTGTTAGTGGTAGCAAGACTTAGTCTGACTATTCTTAGTGGTAGCAAGACTTAGTCTGACTATTCTTAGTGGTAGCAATACTTAATCAGACTATTCTTAGTGGTGGCAAGACTTAGTCTGACTATTCTTAGTGGTAGCAAGACTTAATCAGACTATTCTTAGTGGTAGCAATACTTAATAAGACTTTTCTTAATGATAGCAATACTTAATGAGACTATTATTAGGGGATTCGTAAAGAGCATAGAAAATTCTGGGGAACCCCTGTGGTACTTTATTGGTATGTTCCATTTTTTCAACTGTTATAATGGTAATACATGTCAGTCTCTGAATTCTTTTTAGATCTGTTTAAAAAATAACGTCTTTACATATTTTGATCAAAACTTTGAAATAATTTAAAGAACGTTTTCAGTACAGTTATTATTCAATGTCAAGATTGTTTTACATTAGCTTTTCTCAACCTGTGGGTCGCGACACCTTTGGGAGTCGATCGACCCTTACACAGGGGTCGCCTATAAGACCATCGGAAAACACATATTTATGAAGTAGAACGAATATAATTGCATGGTTGGGGGTCATCACAGCATGAGGAACTGTATAAGAGGTTCGCGCCATTAGGAAAGTTGAGAACCACTGTTTTACACGGCTTTGAGAACCACTGTTTTACACGGCTTGTAATGTTGAAAATTTCCCCTTAGGACATCGAACTTGTATTGCTGCCTTTACACCGGGAAGACCGGCGGAATTGTCAGCTCATACTTTCGGTCAATCCATCATGTCGAGGAAGTTCTGGAAAAATTGTAACTTAACAACATCCGCTTTCGTCTGTTTGACAGTGTCCGGATTTGTGAGGATTCCCAACACGCAGGCCCGTTGGCGTGGAGATTTCTCCGCCAGTCAAAGAGTCTCATCCCCGCGCTATTAGGATTACATGGACCATGGGGTCAGTCCATCGCGTCACGGGCTGTCAATTGATATTAAAGAGCTCTGCGGTTTTCAAGACTTTAGGGATTCGGGGGCCTGAGATTACTTCAAATCGAATTAGTTTAATTCGTCTGATCGACGGGTTTTAAACTTTTATTTTTAGTTGCTAATAAAAAATCGTTTGAATTTTAAAAATCTAAGAAACAGAATTCCAATTTCAAGGGAAGATTTTAAAAACAACCACACAACAACAACCACAACAACAACAACCATAATAACAACAACCACAACACAATAAAAACTACAACAAAAAACCCACAACAACAACCAAAACAACAACAGCAACTACACCAACAACAACCACAATAACAACAACTACAACAACAACAACCAAAACAACACCAAAAACTACACCAACATCAACCACAACAATAACCACAACAATAAGCACAACAATAACCACAACAACAACAACCGCAATACCAACCACAACAATAACCACAACAACAACAGCCAAAACTACACCAAAAACTACACCAACAACAACTGCAACAAAAACCACAATAATAACCACAACAACAACTACAACAACAACAACCACAACAACCACAGCAACACCAACCACAACAATAACCCCAATAACAACTACAACAACAAAAACCACAAAAACCCCAACCACAACAACCGCAACAAAAACCACAATAATAACCACAACAACAAAAACCACAACAACAATAACAACAACAACAACAACCACAACAACAACAACAAAAACCACAACAACAACAACAAAAACCACAACAACAACAACAACCACAACAACAACCACAACAACAACAACAACAACCACAACAACAACAACCACAACAACAACCACAACAACAACAACCACAACAACAACACCATGAATCTAGTAAATAAAGCAAAAAAGTGTTAAAATAAATAAAAACCAAATTTTCGTACAAAGAGTATTTCCTTAGGAAAGAGCATCCATATTTCAGGAAAGAGCATCCATATTTCCGGAAAGAGCATCCATATTTCAGGAAAGAGCATCCATATTTCAGGAAAGAGCATCCATATTTCAGGAAAGAGCATCCATATTTCAGGAGAGAGCATCCATATTTCAGGAAAGAGCATCCATATTTCAGGAGAGAGCAACCATATTTCAGTAAAGAGCATCCATATTTCAGGAGAGCATTTATATTTCAGGAAAGAGCATCCATATTTTATGTCAAGAGCATCCATAGTTTAGTAAAGAGTATCCATATTTTAGGAAAGAGAATCCATATTCCACAGTTTATTTCTTCAAATTAGCGTCTTAAGATTTCTATGCAGTATGTGGAATCCTTGTTTAGACCTCCCCCCCCCCCCGCCAAAATCTGTGCGAAGTTCCCCTGAGAATCATTTATATTTCAGGAAAGAGCATCCATATTTTATGTCAAGAGCATCCATAGTTTAGTAAAGAGTATCCATATTTTAGGAAAGAGAATCCATATTCCAAAGTTTATTTCTTCAAATTAGCGTCTTAAGATTTCTATGCAGTATGTGGAATCCTTGTTTAGACCCCCCCCCCCCCCCCGCCAAAATCTGTGCGAAGTTCCCCTGAGAAAATATATTTGATACCCATCGCATGAATATTATATAATGACATCGAATTAAAAAGACAAAGATGTTTAAAGTTAACCCCGGCAACATGCCAATATGCCGTCCTCGTTGTTCTAAGGTGGTCAAGTTGGATGTCATCTTATCAGTCTGAACCCTTGCCATGTCATGGAGTTAAAGTTGAAGCGGGCATTCCTATCCTGTTGGCGTTTAAAAGCATACATGTCTTTCTATAGTAGTTGACTTATATTTTGTACAGTATCCATTGAAACGACTCCCCTTCTTCACAACACAAATCTTTTTGAATTCAATTGAGTACTACACGCATTTGAGTGAATTCAATTATGTACCACATTCAACTCATTGAATTCAAACGTGTATAACATTAAACTCGGTGAATTCAAGTATGTATTGCATGCATCTCATTGAATTCAGTTGTGTGCTGAATTCAACTCGATGAATTCAGTTGTTTATTAAATGAATTTCATTGAATTCGACTGCGTACTAAATTCAACTCAGTGAATTCAATCTGTACGTACCACGCCCTGTTTGTCTCCAATGCCGCGGACCCACACCATACCTTGAACGTAATCTTTGAACGTCGTGTTCTTTCATTTAAAAAAAAATGTAGTCAGTTATTGGGTTAGGGAAGCTTTCTAATCCACAACATTTTAAAATTTGTAAAATATTTAAACTATTTAAAAAAAGGAAATCAAGAATGCCCTAAAGCAGGCCATTGGCACCATCCACCAGACCCCAGTTCACTCCACCCTACAGCCCAAATGAGACGAATTCTCTCCCCTTGGTCCAGACACTGGTTAGGTCGTGAGCGCTAAAATAAAAAAAATAATAATAAAAATGGCCGCCAGACGTCACAGGGACATTGCACGCGATCTTCACTCACGTGACCATTAGTGCGTGCATGCACGTGCGTGCTCACATGTATTTAAGACGAGTGGCTCTGGTGATGGGTGACGATGGAGTGAATGATGGGAGATTGAGTGAGGGAGATTATGTTGGCTGTGAAAGTGAAAACAGAAATGACTGTGTGATTGAGTACGAGCGATTGTGGGTGGGGGAGGGGGGAGGTGAGGGCATCAAGGGAGAGGCAGTAGTGGAGGAAATAAACAAGTATTAAGAAGTACAGATCTAAACGGTTGTAAATAAATATTTGATTAAATTTTGAATAAATTGTAATGAAAAATCAAAAAAGGATAAAAATATCTTAAGAAGATATTTTGATTTATGGTCTATCATTTGGTAAAAAAAAAAATAAAAATAAACACATAATTCTACTATATGGCATACACATAATTCTACTATATGGCATACACATAATTCTACTATATGGCATACACATAATTCTACTATATGGCATACACATAATTCTACTATATGGTATACACATAATTCTACTATATGGCATACACATAATTCTACTATATGGCATACACATAATTCTACTATATGGCATACACATAATTCTACTATATGGCATACACATAATTCTACTATATGGCATACACATAATTCTACTATATGGCATACACATAATTCTACTATATGGCATACACATAATTCTACTATATGGCATGATGTAAAAAAAAATGTAGGTAACATTTTCTGAAATATCGGAAGATTTAAAATCAAAACAATCGATTTTTTAAATAAAAATCAGTGCAACATATCTTGAAAGAGTGTGCCCATTTTTTAAAAATTGGTTTCTTTTTCTGAAATTAAATTTAATAATTTTCCTTAACATTTTGTTAAAGTCCTTCTTCATACAAGTACTTTGATCTCTATCAGGTTAGTTCATTGGCTAACTTATTAAAAGTAACTTTTTTTTTTCACGTGACATCTTCTGGCGTCACCTACACATGCGCAGTTACAACAAAGTATAAAAACCACTTGAATTGATGATGTTCTGCGCGTATTATAAGGGGACCGCTGTGTCATCCAAAGGTCCTCAAAAAGCCCGTGTCAGTATATTTGCTCACATCCCATCAACCGACTACAGCTCCCGGATTACTTCACCCTCTGACTCCCGTGTCTCCGCTGTCTGCCCCCCTCCCACTGACCCCGTCATCCAGAAATCATGCCCCCCCACGTCCACCCCCTTCCCCCCTCTCCCCACTCGTCTCCCTACTCCAGTCGGCACACGGGCTCCAGAGACGGACTCAACGAGACAAGGGTGAACAAACAGAGAGAAATATTGCAGCGATCAGAGAGGCGCTGGGCCAAGTGTAAGCACAAACAAGGGGAGGCCCCCCAAATGGCGCGTGCCGTGTGTCTGCGGGCCGGTGGTCAGGCCCGATGGCTCTTCCTCGGTATTTGTCCACGGCTTCATATAAACACGAGAGGGATAGCTCCCTTGCCCACCCACCCCCACACTTTTTTCACCTCCATATCACCCCACCCCCCATCCACAACCCTGAAACATGTTTATTATATTAGTTGAGTTTTTATAATATTGAGATAACATTCTCTGTAAAAATAAACAACACTTTTTTCCCCCCTGCTCTATTAATCGTTTATGTAAATCTTGGTACAGACATAGCGGTGACGTCACTTCCGGGTATTGTAACACTAGATAGTGTCCCGTCGTGTAAGGGTGACGTTTTATTACTTCCGTTTCTGAAAAGACCAACGCCGCCGATGCCGTCTCCGAGATGATTTACAGATGACGTATGCAAATCTTTCTGGTCCGGGCGCCACCCCGAACTACCGGGAACGGTGCTCCGTCATAGCAATACGCCCCATTTAATGTTGCGCTTCATTTCGCATAATATAATTCAATCATTGATTTGATACACGGCGTTGAACTAGTCTCGAGCGGCTAAAGAATCAGTCAATGTCGTGTAAGCGGTGAGGTGGACAGCGTTCTATTTGGCATGTAGGCCATCCGAGTCCTTAGCTCTAGCCTAGTGTGATTTGAATCTTTCAAGGTGGGTGCCTTGTTCACCCTCAAAAAGAATATATTATAGTTACTCAATAAGCTTTTAATAAGGGGCTGAAAATGCATATACGAGAAAATGAATTTTTACAAAAAAATACTTAGGCGTAAAACTTTTTGTTAAAGATATGCATACGAATGTATTATTATTATTATTATTATTATTATTATTTTCTTTCCTTTTTTTTTTTTTGGCACTCTTCATTTCTTTTTTTTTTAAATAGTAATACTGAACTAACATTGGCCCGAGTGGGCGTTGACATGGCCCCAAGGACGAAAGATGGGAATAGAGTGGCAGCTACAAGGGGGCAGCTTATTAGGGCACTCTCCTCGGCGCATGCGCGGGGGTATTTCCTCTCACGTCCGCACGCGGATGAAGTTTGATTTTCGCTGAGAGCTGAAAGACCCCCGCACGTGGACAGCGCAAAGATGGCCGCACGGAACGTGGTTTGGCGAGATTAACCAAAGGGGGGGGCGGGGGGGGGGGGGGGGGACAATCGTCTTCCAGCTCCCGAAATTGAAAGAAGGAAAAACGTAAGGGGGATAAATATCCGGCTAAACTCATTTTTGGGGGGGGGGGGGGGGGGGGGGGGGGGAGACAATCGTCTTCCAGCTCCCGAAATTGAAAGAAGGAAAATCGTAAGGGAGATAATTATCCGGCGAATCTCATTTTATTGGACCTGATCGCGTTTGTCTTGATTATACAGATGGTTGTTTTAAAAGAAATATTAACGGATTTTCGCGGCCCGCTAATGGCTTTATCCCGTTTGTGTCCCCTTGGTTATTGCTGTGGCCTAATTCCATTTCTGACAGGCGATATTGTTATATTTATCGCACGAAGAGGGCAGGAGGGGGGGTGGGGGTGGCGATGGGAAGCAGATTGAATACAAGCCCATTGTCGACAACAACACACACACACACACACAAACTGGTGTTATCGTCTTTCTTTCCGTTGGTTCTTTCCCCCTTTGTTTTTCTCCTTATGACACAGAATGACTGTTGGGGCAACAAACACCAGACAACGCAAGGAATGTTGGGCTCTGCTGTTCGGTTTATCTTTTTATAAAAAAAAAAAAAACACCCTGGTCAACGAGTTGGTTTGGATTCCGCTCGGCTGACCGGCCTGATTGGACGAATAACAAACACCAGACAACGCAAGGAATGTTGGGCTCTGCTGTTCGGTTTATCTTTTTATAAAAAAAAAAAAACACCCTGGTCAACGAGTTGGTTTGGATTCCGCTCGGCTGACCGGCCTGATTGGACGAAACGAAACAGGTACGCGCGAGGAGTGGACTATGTTGTCACGCAATCTGTTTTTAATGGCTTTGCGGGTGAGCCGGCCAGGTTGGGTCAAATCTAGACCAAATAACGACCATCTGTTCCGAAGAGCTTGTTTTCTCGACCCCGAGGCTAGGAGATTTTTCGTGTTGCCTTCCTCATTCCCTGGGGACCGACTGATAAAAAGTCTCAAGTGATGTTTGTTTAATGCTCGGTCTTAAGTATGTTTCACAATCACAGGGTGGGGGACTGGTGGGGCGGGGGGGGGGGTCAAAGTTTCACGCACGGAACGACAATGATTGACTACATTGCGTCTGTTTCATTAACGTGTTGGTTTTTGTTTGTATCCGCTCATGGAATCAATCAAATATTTCCGAAGCAGGTCCTGACAGCTAGGCCTATCATCTGATCAAATTCAGAACTGACTTAAATATTCTTTCCGAAACGTCGCCGACATCTTCTAACAATATGGTCAAGTTGCTTGGAGAAGAAGCGTTTAAAACAAGATGTGGGTACGCTTGAAAAGGTCTCTTACATCATGCTCTAAAACAAGATGTGGGTAAGACTGAAAAGGTCTCTTACATCATCCTCCAAAACAAGATGTGGGTAAGACTGAAAAGGTCTCTTACATCATGCTCCAAAACAAGATGTGGGTAGGCTTGAAAAGGCCCCTTACATCATGCTCTAAAACAAGATGTGGGTACGCTTGAAAAGGTCTCTTCCATCATGCTCTAAAACAAGATGTGGGTAAGACTGAAAAGGTCTCTTACATCATCCTCCAAAACAAGATGTGGGTAAGACTGAAAAGGTCTCTTACATCATGCTCCAAAACAAGATGTGGGTAGGCTTGAAAAGGCCCCTTAAATCATGCTCTAAAACAAGATGTGGGTAAGATTGAAAAGGTCCCTTACATCATGCTCTAAAACAAGATGTGGGTAACACTGAAAAGGTCCCTTACATCATGCTCTAAAACAAGATGTGGGTAAGCTTGAAAAGGTCCCTTACATCATGCTCTAAAAAGATGTGGGTAAGCTTGAAAAGGTCTCTTACATCATGCTCTAAAACAAGATGTGGGTAAGATTGAAGAGACCTCTTACATCATGTTCTAAAACAAGATGTGTGTAAGATTGAAAAGGTATCTTACACCATGCTATAAAATAAGATGTGTGTAAGATTGAAAAGGTATCTTACAATAAGCTCTAAAAAAATGTGGGTAAGCTTGAAAAATTCTTTGAGAGACATTTAGCGGAATACATATGATTATACCAAGGGTATAATCGAGTTAACCCCACCCCACCACACACACACACCCTCTTTTCAAAAAAAAGGAAACAACGACAAAAACAATTATATTTCTTTAACCAAGTGGCTATTCGCACCCGGGTACCAGAAGTGAGAGGTTGAGATTAAAAAAAACTATTTTAAAAATTAATAAATAAACTTACTTCTTCAGTTTAACTAAAATGACATCCAAATGGAGTTGAGTCTAATGGGACCCGGGTGCGAATGGCGGCAATGCGTGTCCGGGTCCATTTTGACACAATGCTTTTCGGATGTCATTGGTGGTAGTTTATTTTAGTTAAACTGAAGAATTAAGTTTACAAACATTTTAGTCCATTCAAGTATCTTTCATTTAATACCTCATTTTGTCTTACAAACCCAACAACAATATTTTAAATAGCTTTTTAATCCCAACCTCTCACTTCTGGTACGCGGGTGCGAATAGTCGTAGCCATTTTTTAAAAAAGTAATTTTCAAAAAGTCCATTTCTAGATGTATGTATTAAATAAGTTAAATTTTAATGTTGGGGTGCTGGGTGGCCGAGCGGTATAAACTGAGCAAATCTCAAATCGGTAGTCTGCTCCAGTCATAGCACCCGGGTAGCTGGGACCCGCTAATCTTGGATGGCAACTCATCTAAGGCGAATAACATTGGTACAATTAGTTTTTTTTAAACGTAAGACATGTTAGTTTTGAAGAAAAACATTTTTCATAAAAAATTCTTTTAATTTTTTTTAAGAGAAAGAAAAAAATGGCTTGCTCGGGGGGTGGGGGTGTGGGGCACGTCCATTACATTCCCTAGATGCGCCACTGGATTCATGTATTATTATATGTATACCTTGTCCTACCCTGATAGCACAGTATCACACATTCGTTTCTTAGCACGTTATCGGAGGAGGTAACACGATATAGATATGCACATCTTGTTGATCTTTCTATTTTTATACAAAAAAAAAATTAAAATGAAATGTCAAGGACTTGCACAGCAGGGTTAAAAGAAGTATAAAAAAAAAATGGAGAAAATTCCTGCTAATTAAGTACACAATATTCGATTGTAATAAATTGTTCATAGTTGGATTCCATTTCCAAAAAAAATTATGCTTAAACTAAAAACACGTAAAATCTTCAGTGGAACCAGGGACGCCTGAAGGCAGGGATTCACTTGGCAGTTGCCCATGGCCGTCTGAAGGCATAGGTTTACTTGGCAGTTGCCCACGGCCGTCTGAAAGCATAGGTTCACTTGGCAGTTGCCCATGGCCGTCTGAAGGCATTGGTTCACTTGGCAGTTGCCTAGGGCCGTCTGAAGGCATGGGTTCACTTGGCAGTTGCCTAGGGCCGTCTGAAGGCATATGTTCACTTGGCAGTTGCCTATGGCCGTCTGAAGGCATGGGTTCACGTGGCAGTTTCCCATGGCCGTCTGAAGGCATAGGTTCACTTGGCAGTTGCCCAGGGCCGTCTGAAGGCATGGGTTCACTTGGCAGTTGCCCATGGCCGTCTGAAGGCATAGGTTCACTTGGCAGTTGACCAGGGCCGTCTGAAGGCATATGTTCACTTGGCAGTTGCCCAGGGCCGTCTGAAGGCATGGGTTCACTTGGCAGTTTCCCAGGGCCGACTGAAGGCATGGTTTCACTTGGCAGTTTCCCAGGGCCGACTGAAGGCATGGGTTCACTTGGCAGTTGCCCAGGGCCTCACGCTTCTCGGGGGGGGGGGGGCTTAGGCCTCTACAAGTTATGACTATTCTAAGGGCATTAAGCTATTGATAATGATGGGAATTAAGGAATTATTATTTCTTTTAGTAGTGCAAACGGAAAGCAGGTTTTCCAAGCTTTTGTGAACAAGTTGCCAGATTTTCTAATCAATTTCGTATATTTATTATTACAAGTTTGAGAAAAATTCATCAATTAAAAATAAATAAAAATTCGTGGATTTCTCGGCATGTGGTTGGTGGAAGGTGTGTGTAAAAGCGACATAGTAGTAATTCATCTGAGGAAAGAAATAGTCATCGCGGGACATTTGGTGACCCCATGCCAATTTTAGGATTTAGCCCCCCTGCAGTCAATGGTAATAGTTTAATTATTTGTTTCCCAATCCCAAATTAGGTCCCAACAAATAGCTGAGGCCCGCTGATGCCGCAGACCTTTCAAGCCCCATGCAACGGCTTTGGTTATAGCAGTATGATATTCCAAATAAACCTTTCATTTAACTGGATTTTTAAAAAGAAGTTTCCAAAGCTTCAACTTCCGTCAGATAAACGCGTGTAAATAAATATAGCATCACTTTTGTTATCATCCGATTTCTTTTAATATATGATATATCAATTTTTGTTTAAAATGTTTTAAAAAATTTAAAAAATAAAAATTTTAAAAAAAAAGATGTATAGAACTTGTCTACAAAGCATTACTGGCTCTATTTTTTTTTTGTATCTGTAAAACTTGAAATGAAATTGTCTGCAAGAAACTCGGCTAACAACGCGTGGGGCCATACTGGGCCCAAAATACTTAACTAACATTACTTGATTAGGTTAGAGAGACATGGGGGCGGGGGAAGGGGGCCTCAGAGCCTTACTTTGCCCAGGTCCCGCGCTGCTGTTTAGAAGACCATGCTCAAAACTCCAAGGAACAGGTGGCTGCCATGCCAGTCTAACAAGTTCAAAACTCCAAGGAACAGGTGGCTGCCATGCCAGTCTAACAAGTTCAAAACTCCAAGGAACAGGTGGCTGCCATGCCAGTCTAACAAGTTCAAAACTCCAAGGAACAGGTGGCTGCCATGCCAGTCTAACAAGTTCAAAACTCCAAGGAACAGGTGGCTGCCATGCCAGTCTAACAAGTTCAAAACTCCAAGGAACAGGTGGCTGCCATGCCAGTCNTTTGTTTTTGTTGTTTGGTGGGGGGGGGTGATGGGGTGGTGGTGGTGTGTTGTTTTTTTTTTTTTTTTTTTTTTTTTTTTTTTTTTTTTTTTTTATGTTTTTTTTTTTTTAAAGGTCGTCTTAATTTTAGATTTTTAAAAAATCAATACATCAATCAAGATTATAGTCAGATGGCTGTAGGTGGTTTTATATATAGATTATTGATAACCGTGGCTGCCGGGTTGCTTCCGGGACACTTTGACGCTCTATGACACTGATTATATTGCACTCTGTGGTGGCGTTGTTTTTGTTTTTTTATTCCAGGCATACCTTTAAAGAGTATGACAAATAAACTTTTTTTAAAGTTTCAACAACCAACAGGAGTTATCCAAATGGACGCAGTGCCCCGAGATCCGGTGAAATTAAGTGGTCAACCTTTTCATAATATTCTTAAATATTCAAACGTTTGTTGCCGCGTTTATGCTGGTGACTACCGGACCAGTTACGGCCCGCCGCACCACGTTTATGAGGAAACCTGATCTAAAAAAAAAAAAATCACCATTTATAATTGTGCCGTATGTTTGGTCGGTACACGTTCGCGGAACACCAATGAAATCAAATAACTCTTGAACTAGCCACCCGTTGATGAACTGGGCGTTGTGCTAAGCGGTTTCACACCTTGTTTAATTTATTTTATATTAGCTGGACACAACTGACCAGCTGTGTGTGGCATCGACGCCGCGGTGCTAACACGTCCGCAAACGAAGTCCCTTAATGGATTTAATGACCTCGACTCTAATGACCATATCGATAATTGGTGGAGGAGTGAACTTCTGGGTTGGGGAGGGGGCTGGATGTGCAAGGGGGCTCTAAATTGAGTCAATCCAAAAAGCTTGCGGTCTGGAGTTCTATCCCCACCAAAGCCCAGGCAAGCCAAAACATCACTGCACCCCGCGTGGATGGGACTCGTTAACCTTGGATGGCAAATCATCTAAGGAGGAGGAAAACTCTGAATTCAAAGCCAAAAATGGAGTCACTTAAACAGTATGACATCGACACAATAAATATTCCGTTAACCCCTGCGACGCTGCTGGTGCCAAGCTGTAATATCCACAAAAAGGTGTTCGCTTGGGTTAGCCAGGTGCGTGGAGAGAGGCCATTTGCTGTCTAGTGAATCAGTCAGCTTATCCTCCTAAAAGAAAAATCCATGCTCTGTCCATTCGTCCTGTGAAGTCTACACCATCGTCACATTGTGACAAGTCTACACCATCGCCACATTGCGACAAGTCTACACCATCGTCATATTGCGACAAGTCTACACCATCGCCACATTGCGACAAGTCTACACCATCGTCACATTGCGACAAGTCTACACCATCGTCACATTGTGACAAGTCTACACCATCGTCACATTGTCACCGCCAGATGCCAGAAAAAATGGACTCCTATTTTGGGTGTAAACTTCCAAGTGCTATTGTCTTCACATCTAGGTTACCGTTTTACCGGTACCATTTTAAAATAAGACACATTATCCTATCAAAAATAAACAGATCTATCAAAGTGTAAAGCTTTTTTACACCAATATTTTTATAAACACAGGGCCGGCCCTAACAATTGCGAGGCCCTATGCGAAACGGATTGCGCGGGGCCCAGTCTGGGTAGGGATAAGGATAATAAGTGAAAATTAAGATTTTGTATTAGAAAGTGGGGCCTATGAAAGTGCGGGGCCCACTGCGGCCGCATAGGTTGCAGTGGCCTAAAGGCCGGCCCTGTATAAACTTTACACGTATAAAAGTCTTAAATATACTTCTACTCTTTGTATACACAGCAATAAAAGATCAACCAATTGTAATTAATGCGGGTGTGCTTTTGGCGCATGTTAATAGCGTTGGTCTATTTTTAATATGGTATAGTTTAGATATATGGTTTTAATGAAATGAATTATATTTTAAATATATAGGATAGTTTAATATGTAGAATAGTTTAAATATATGGCATAGTTTAAATATATGGTATAGTTTTACTATATGACTATGTGACAAACATATGGAATAGTTAAAATATTTACGCCCCTGAAAACTTTTTGTCCCCCATATTCTTTCTGCTGAAATAATTGTAAGAGGGACAAGCAAATACGGTATTAATAAATTAATTTCCACGCCCTTTCGGTTGGTCCCAACCCCAGTGCTAGTATCGAAATTAAGAATGCGGCTTTCATTGTATGAAAACTCCTTTAATGACAAGCGATTGTATGACAATTTAGAATACCGTATATGGTGACGACCCCCTGACCCGAGGTACACACTTCTCTATAATAAACTAAGGGAATTTAAATATTTACTGGGTGCCCCTTTGGCCACGGCGCCCTGTGCGAGGGCACAGGCTGCACACCCTAAAGGCCGGGGCTCTGTTTCCAAGAGAGGCGAATCAACGTGCAGAGAATAACGGTGGCTTCAAACGGTAACTCAATCGAATGGGCCGATTCTCTTGGAAGACTACCATCGGAATATAATACATCCTCGACACCACTCAGGCCTATCATCATTCTAAACCCTTAAACCGTGACTAGAGTCGTACCAGAAGGGAAACCAGCAGCTAAACCACCCGGGGCGCCACTTTTGTTCATATTAGTTACCAACGCCCCGGGATTTTTTAGGTTCATTTCCTTTTTTAAAAAATTGTTTATTAGTGTTTTGTTTTTTGTTGTTGTTTTTTTTATTGTGTGGTGTGGTGTGGTTGGAAAGAGGGGGAAAGGGGGACATGTTTTAGGTTGAACATTCAGCCGAAGCCTCGTATTCAAAAGAAGTCTAAATTTAGCACTTGGACTACATCATGAAACAAACTTACGTTGCCAAGCACAAGCAGACGACCTGAAAGACTTTGCCTTCGTAACATGAAACTTTTATTTTTTACAAGCTCTGATAGTACCAATCTGTTCGAGGCTTTTAAAGATTAGGAGACATTATTTTTTCACCAAACTGAGTATTAAATATTTGCACCCGGGACCAAATTAGAATCGGCCGGGACAAGTCTGCTAAATAGGGACAATCCCGACCAACCCCGTGATGTCTGATACGCCTGGTGATAGAGCAACTAAATGATTGAATGTGATTTTTTTTTAAAGTGTGCTGGATGTGGGGGCAGGGGTGTGTGTGTGGCAGGGATGTGTTGGGCATGTTTGTGTGTCGCAGGCAAGTGTGTGGCATGTGTGTGAGGCAGGGATGTGTGTGGCATGTGTGCGTGTCGCAGAAAAGTGTGTGGCATGTGAGTGTGTGCCGCAGGGAAGTGTGTAGCATGTGTGTATGACAGGGATGTGTGTGACATGTGTGATTGGCAGGGATGTGTGGCATGTGTGTGGGGCAGGGATGTGTGTGGCATGTATGTGTGGCATGTGTGTGTGTGTGGCAGGGGTGTGTGTGTGTCACAGGGAAGTGTGTTGCATGTGTGTGTGTCGCAGGGAAATGTGTGGCATGTGTGTGTGACAGGGATGTATGTGACATGTGTGATTGGCAGGGATGTGTGGGGCATGTANAGGGATGTGTTGGGCATGTTTGTGTGTCGCAGGCAAGTGTGTGGCATGTGTGTGAGGCAGGGATGTGTGTGGCATGTGTGCGTGTCGCAGAAAAGTGTGTGGCATGTGAGTGTGTGCCGCAGGGAAGTGTGTAGCATGTGTGTATGACAGGGATGTGTGTGACATGTGTGATTGGCAGGGATGTGTGGCATGTGTGTGGGGCAGGGATGTGTGTGGGATGTATGTGTGGCATGTGTGTGTGTGTGGCAGGGGTGTGTGTGTGTCACAGGGAAGTGTGTTGCATGTGTGTGTGTCGCAGGGAAATGTGTGGCATGTGTGTGTGACAGGGATGTGTGTGACATGTGTGATTGGCAGGGATGTGTGGGGCATGTATGTGGCAGGGATGTGTGTGGCATGTGTATGTGTGACATGTGTGTGTGGCATGTGTGTGTGTGGCATGTGTGTGTGGCATGTGTGTGTGTGGCAGGGATGTGTGTTGCGGGGCGCGCGGTTCCAACAAATTTTTTTGCGAGTGGGTTGTTGATAACTGACTTGAACTTTGAGCTAAGTTTATGACTCTTCTCATCTGTTGAATATCTTTATAAAACATTTGGGTGTTTTTGGGTTTGTTTTTGCTTTTTTTTTTCCATTGTAGCTAGATGCCTTGTAACCAATCACGATCCAGTAACGTCAGACGGTTCCCCTATAACAAACAAAATATAACAACTTGAGAGGGTCCTTCATTTGAAATATGATAGAAGGTTCCATGCTGGTAAATTAAGTCGAAACCTCTCTGGGAGTCACACGCAAAAAAAATTATCATTTGCCGCCCAACAGACTTCACCACTTTCTGACAGAGGTCACATGTCCAATGACGCAACACAATGCCCCCCCCTCCCGACTCTCCTGGATGTCATGTATTGGCCAACTACGTGGCCCGGTGCTCCCACATGGCCATCCATCAGCAGAGCCGTGCACTCGGCTTGACTTTGGGAAAACAAGCTGCGACTTCACACCGCCATCGCTGGCCGTGGACCCGGCCTTGTCATGTTACGCTACAAACACTCCATAATCGTCAAACATAAACCCTACACCCGGGGGCGCGTGGCGCACTTCGCTTTAACTACTACGCCGGTAGGGGGGGGGGGAGTGCACGGCGCCGGCCGCGTGCCGCAGTCTTTAGTGTTTGATTTCTTACGTTCCAGAAAACGATATCAGGCCCTTCGCCGACCGATCGTCTCTCCAAACCTTTCACCGATCAACCAACCCCCGTGTGCGCTGCCTGCCCCGATAAGGCGTTTTGTCATTACAAGGCCTTGACCCCGTGATTTTAATTACCCTTTGTATGCAGGGTCACGCAATGTAATTGACCCGTGCACGCGTAACTAAGGGGGTGGGGGGGGGCCTGCCAGACCCGCGCGCAGTCGTATCACGCATCCCTTGCGCGCGTTTTTTTTTTTGTTTATCCGCCATTACGAGAACGTGGTCGGTTTATGCAGGTTTTTACGGTGGCCGTGCACGCGAGGCTAAAATAAAGTGTCGTGTAACCACCGCCGGACCGCTGGCCGTACAAGGAGGTGCGCACACGTCTGGGCCATAGCCGCGGTTATCTATCAAGGTTGGAGAGGAATCGGTTGTCAGTTATGGTGTTGGAAGTAGTTCGACGTCTCGTGTTTGAGGGCGCGCGGGGGGGGGGGAGTTGGGGGGCGCACACCCCCCTCCCCCCGGGAACTTCTCGGGCGGTGGCTCGCGAAAAGCTCGTCCCTCGCTTACCTCCGATGTCAGCTCGCTAAAANTAGATGGCGTCCATGGCTGGACAGGGTTAGATGGCGTCCATGGCTGGACAGGGTTAGATGGCGTCCATGGCTGGACAGGGTTAGATGGCGTCCATGGCTGGACAGGGTTAGATGGCGTCCATGGCTGGACAGGGTTAGATGGCGTCCATGGCTGGACAGGGTTAGATGGCGTCCATGGCTGGACAGGGTTAGATGGCGTCCATGGCTGGACAGGGTTAGATGGCGTCCATGGCTGGACAGGGTTAGATGGCGTCCATGGCTGGACAGGGTTAGATGGCGTCCATGGCTGGACAGGGTTAGATGGCGTCCATGGCTGGACAGGGTTAGATGGCGTCCATGGCTGGACAGGGTTAGATGGCGTCCATGGCTGGACAGGGTTAGATGGCGTCCATGGCTGGACAGGGTTAGATGGCGTCCATGGCTGGACAGGGTTAGATGGCGTCCATGGCTGGACAGGGTTAGATGGCGTCCATGGCTGGACAGGGTTAGATGGCGTCCATGGCTGGACAGGGTTAGATGGCGTCCATGGCTGGACAGGGTTAGATGGCGTCCATGGCTGGACAGGGTTAGATGGCGTCCATGGCTGGACAGGGTTAGATGGCGTCCATGGCTGGACAGGGTTAGATGGCGTCCATGGCTGGACAGGGTTAGATGGCGTCCATGGCTGGACAGGGTTAGATGGCGTCCATGGCTGGACAGGGTTAGATGGCGTCCATGGCTGGACAGGGTTAGATGCTGTCCATGGCTGGACAGGGTTAGATGGTCCCTTGGAGTGAGTGGGGACAGACTTTTACCAATTGTTGTTTTTAGATTTGTAATTTTCTGTAATTGCTAATTTTTATGTTAAGCTCAGTGAGCCTAGCCCTAGGTTGGCGTACTGCGGTAAATAAAACCACCATAAAAATAATAATAATAATAATGGATCTGTTAAACGTGACTTCTCCATGCAGATATCCACAAAAATCCAAATGCCTGGATCACGCGATGCACAAAACGAATCACCTGACTCCCCCCTGATAATCATAAATGACGAAGTGACCGAGAAAATGTTATTTTTAAAGTTTACCCCCCCCCCTTTTTATTTTTTTGCACCGGCTGTACACTTTGCCACAGAGTACAAAATGTACGTGTACAACCTCGGTACAGCATTTGTACTTAAGCATGCAGCAACACATTTTTTTTTTGTTCGTTTTATTTTGTTATTTAGATTTAAAATTTGCCCTACTTTCCTTAATCACGTTAAACTCTCCACCCATTAGTTTAAAATAATTAATCTTTTATCGCCGCTTTCCATTTAACAATTTTAATAAACAGAAATCTAATGTTGCCGTATCCAATCCTTTAAATTAATTTATTTATAATTGATCTTTTGATTGTTTCTCGTGTAAAATAATTTTTGTTATCCTTGGATAATGGACCGGCTTAAAAAAATGGTTTTAATTTATTTTTTTAAAGCTCCGCTTCATTCCCTCCCGCCCCCAATTCTCACAAACGCCATTCAGCTTCCCCTCATACAACAATATCTCACCGCAACCCACGACGACAGCAACACCACTTTCAAAACAACATCCAAACTCCGCCTACTTTACGGGCAACGTCGTACAATCAGACAACCATCACATCATCATTCATCATCGCCCAGAACATCAGACACCCCTATGTCACCAGACAAAACTACTATGCCAACAGACGACAAAATTATGCCACCAGACGCCACTACTATGCCACCACTATGCCACCAGAAGCCACCACTATGCCACCAGACTCCACCACTATGCCAGCAGACGCCACCACTAAGCCACCAGACGCCACAACTATGCCACCAGACACCACCACTATGACACTAGACGCCACCACTATGCCACCAGACGCCACAACTATGCCACCAGACGCCACCACTATGCCACCAGACACCACCACTATGCCACCAGACGCCACCACTATGCCACCAGACACCACCACTAC
Source organism: Lymnaea stagnalis (assembly GCA_964033795.1). Lineage (NCBI taxonomy): Eukaryota > Metazoa > Mollusca > Gastropoda > Lymnaeidae > Lymnaea > Lymnaea stagnalis. The sequence goes on along the minus strand of CAXITT010000047.1, from coordinate 180,361 downwards.
GCCACCAGACACCACCAAAATGCCACCAGACACCACCACAATGCCACCAGACACCACCACAATGCCACCAGACATCACCACTATGCCACCATACGCCACCACTATGCTACCAGACACCACCACTATGTCACCAGACGTCACCACTATGTCACCAGATGCCACCACTATGTCACCAGACGCCACCACAAACGAAATAAGAAAACGCCAAAAGTCATACACGCTAACAACCCATGGAAGTGCTTGTATGGGAGTGCTTGTATCTGAGTGCTTGTATGGGAGTGCTTGTATGGGAGTGCTTGTATGGGAGTGCTTGTATGGGAGTGCTTGTATGGGAGTGCTTGTATGGGAGTGCTTGTATGGGAGTGCTTGTATGGGAGTGCTTGTATGGGAGTGCTTGTATGGGAGTGCTTGTATGGGAGTGCTTGTATGGGAGTGCTTGTATGGGAGTGCTTGTATGGGAGTGCTTGTATGGGAGTGCTTGTATGGGAGTGCTTGTATGGGAGTGCTTGTATGGGAGTGCTTGTATGGGAGTGCTTGTATGGGAGTGCTTGTATGGGAGTGCTTGTATGGGAGTGCTTGTATGGGAGTGCTTGTATGGGAGTGCTTGTATGGGAGTGCTTGTATGGGAGTGCTTGTATGGGAGTGCTTGTATGGGAGTGCTTGTATGGGAGTGCTTGTATGGGAGTGCTTGTATGGGAGTGCTTGTATGGGAGTGCTTGTATGGGAGTGCTTGTATGGGAGTGCTTGTATGGGAGTGCTTGTATGGGAGTGCTTGTATGGGAGTGCTTGTATGGGAGTGCTTGTATGGGAGTGCTTGTATGGGAGTGCTTGTATGGGAGTGCTTGTATGGGAGTGCTTGTATGGGAGTGCTTGTATGGGAGTGCTTGTATGGGAGTGCTTGTATGGGAGTGCTTGTATGGGAGTGCTTGTATGGGAGTGCTTGTATGGGAGTGCTTGTATGGGAGTGCTTGTATGGGAGTGCTTGTATGGGAGTGCTTGTATGAGAGTGCTTGTATGGGAGTGCTTGTATGGGAGTGCTTGTATGGGAGTGCTTGTATGAGAGTGCTTGTATGGAAGTGCTTGTATGAGAGTGCTTGTATGGGAGTGCTTGTATGGGAATGCTCGTATGGGAGTGCTTGTATGGGAGTGCTTGTATGGGAGTGCTTGTATGTAAGTGCTTGTATGAGAGTGCTTGTATGGGAGTGCTTGTATGGGAGTGCTTGTATGGGAGTGCTTGTATGAGAGTGCTTGTATGGGAGTGCTTGTATGAGAGTGCTTGTATGGAAGTGCTTGTATGAGAGTGCTTGTATGAGAGTGCTTGTATGAGAGTGCTTGTATGGGAGTGCTTGTATGAGAGTGCTTGTATGGGAGTGCTTGTATGGGAGTGCTTGTATGGGAGTGCTTGTATGAGAGTGCTTGTATGGGAGTGCTTGTATGAGAGTGCTTGTATGGGAGTGCTTGTATGGGAGTGCTTGTATGGGTCACTCTGCCAGCAGACGCCACCACTCAGCCACCAGACGCCACAACTATGCCACCAGACACCACCACTATGCCACCAGACGCCACCACTATGCCACCAGACGCCACCACTATGCCACCAGACGCCACCACTATGCCACCAGACGCCACCACTATGCCACCAGACGCCACCACTATGCCACCAGACACCACCACTATGCCACCAGACACCACCAATATGCCACCAGACACCACCACAATGCCACCAGACACCACCACAATGCCACCAGACATCACCACTATGCCACCATACGCCACCACTATGCTACCAGACACCACCACTATGTCACCAGACGTCACCACTATGTCACCAGATGCCACCACTATGTCACCAGACGCCACCACAAACGAAATAAGAAAACGCCAAAAGTCATACACGCTAACAACCCATGGAAGTGCTTGTATGGGAGTGCTTGTATCTGAGTGCTTGTATGGGAGTGCTTGTATGGGAGTGCTTGTATGGGAGTGCTTGTATGGGAGTGCTTGTATGAGAGTGCTTGTATGGGAGTGCTTGTATGGGAGTGCTTGTATGGGAGTGCTTGTATGGGAGTGCTTGTATGGGAGTGCTTGTATGGGAGTGCTTGTATGGGAGTGCTTGTATGGGAGTGCTTGTATGGGAGTGCTTGTATGGGAGTGCTTGTATGGGAGTGCTTGTATGGGAGTGCTTGTATGGGAGTGCTTGTATGGGAGTGCTTGTATGGGAGTGCTTGTATGGGAGTGCTTGTATGGGAGTGCTTGTATGGGAGTGCTTGTATGGGAGTGCTTGTATGGGAGTGCTTGTATGGGAGTGCTTGTATGGGAGTGCTTGTATGGGAGTGCTTGTATGGGAGTGCTTGTATGGGAGTGCTTGTATGGGAGTGCTTGTATGGGAGTGCTTGTATGGGAGTGCTTGTATGGGAGTGCTTGTATGGGAGTGCTTGTATGGGAGTGCTTGTATGGGAGTGCTTGTATGGGAGTGCTTGTATGGGAGTGCTTGTATGGGAGTGCTTGTATGGGAGTGCTTGTATGGGAGTGCTTGTATGGGAGTGCTTGTATGGGAGTGCTTGTATGGGAGTGCTTGTATGGGAGTGCTTGTATGGGAGTGCTTGTATGGGAGTGCTTGTATGGGAGTGCTTGTATGGGAGTGCTTGTATGGGAGTGCTTGTATGGGAGTGCTTGTATGGGAGTGCTTGTATGGGAGTGCTTGTATGGGAGTGCTTGTATGGGAGTGCTTGTATGGGAGTGCTTGTATGGGAGTGCTTGTATGGGAGTGCTTGTATGGGAGTGCTTGTATGGGAGTGCTTGTATGGGAGTGCTTGTATGGGAGTGCTTGTATGGGAGTGCTTGTATGGGAGTGCTTGTATGGGAGTGCTTGTATGGGAGTGCTTGTATGGGAGTGCTTGTATGGGAGTGCTTGTATGGGAGTGCTTGTATGGGAGTGCTTGTATGGGAGTGCTTGTATGGGAGTGCTTGTATGGGAGTGCTTGTATGGGAGTGCTTGTATGGGAGTGCTTGTATGGGAGTGCTTGTATGGGAGTGCTTGTATGGGAGTGCTTGTATGGGAGTGCTTGTATGGGAGTGCTTGTATGGGAGTGCTTGTATGGGAGTGCTTGTATGGGAGTGCTTGTATGGGAGTGCTTGTATGGGAGTGCTTGTATGGGAGTGCTTGTATGGGAGTGCTTGTATGGGAGTGCTTGTATGGGAGTGCTTGTATGGGAGTGCTTGTATGGGAGTGCTTGTATGGGAGTGCTTGTATGGGAGTGCTTGTATGGGAGTGCTTGTATGGGAGTGCTTGTATGGAAGTGCTTGTATGAGAGTGCTTGTATGGGAGTGCTTGTATGGAAGTGCTTGTATGAGAGTGCTTGTATGGGAGTGCTTGTATGGAAGTGCTCGTATGGGAGTGCTTGTATGGGAGTGCTTGTATGGGAGTGCTTGTATGTGGGTTTCTTTGTTGTTGTTGTTTGTTGTTGTTGTTTTTTTTGTTGTTTTTTTTGTCCTTTTTAAATCGTTATTTATAATGACTAAATCAATAACCGACGTTATAATACCTGAAGATTTAACATCCCCTAAAAAAATCTTGTAGAGATTTCCTTCACGATATGAAATTTAAAAAATCGTTAATGTTGCCGGGTTTTTGGAATTTTTTTTTTTTTAACATTTTTTTTATTTTTTTATTTTAAAACTTAAAATTAAGAACATGGATTAAGGAAGGGAGTCGGCTAAAACAAGGCCAAAAAAATAGGTTTTTGAAAGAAAATTTACAAGATTTAAAATCTGAAGTTGAGGACTGCACATACTTGAAAAGATTGCGAGTAAAAATTAGCTTCTTCTAAAGCTGGATCCTGCTTTTAAGACCGAGATGTAGAGACGTTTCCATTTGAGCGGCGAGAAGGCAGGAACGAAATGACATCTTATGCGGCCAAGCGGGAGCCACTTCCGGTTCTCCTCCAAGTTGCCATGGAGACGCGTGCTCTGATTACTCTCCAACCAAAGCGGTAATTACGGTCGGTGTTGTCGTTGCTTTCAGTTGCGGCCCCTTACAAGTCAAAGATAAAAGCCTGGCTAGAAAGCAAAAAGAAGCCGTTGGCTGACTTTAGTGGATGGGATCTGGGGTCCCTCATTGTGTCCATGGGGTCTTGGGCCCTTTTCGAGGTATTTTTTTTTTTTTACTTCTTTTCTGAAGTTTAGATAATTCTAGGATCAGCGATGGAGAAATTAGCTTTTGCTGTCATGAAATGGGGCCTGGAGTTCAGGAAATGAATGATAGATCTTTTTTTTTCTTTAAAAAAAAATATTCTCTAAGAAGAGGAAGAACATGCAGTAATTGGCCAAATTTTTAGAACCGGCTAATAGAAATGAAGGTGTGAACAAGAATGGAATTGTATGTGGGGGGGGGGGGAGGGGGGTGGAGGGGGAGGGGGGGGGGGGGGTAAAGGGGTAGGGGTTGTGTCAGCTTGTGTAAGTTTAGGGACAAATTAGGGAAGAATGTTTGGATTTGTCTTGGGCCTTGGGGGTATGTTTTGTTTTTGTTTTTTTTAAGGGGATTTTTTAGACTGTTTTAAAATATTTGTTATGTGGTCTAAATGTGTATCCCGCTGATATTTCGGCTCTCGAAATTTCAATAACTACCTTTTGATGGCTTCAAAAATGTTGTTTTACGACAGCCTGGAGAACTGGGAGAAAGGTGACGATGATAGAAAAAGCTCTCAGATTTAAACTTCAAACTATAACATTGTGAAGCAGTCCGTGCTTGTCTGGACCAGATGTGTTTGGTGTTTGTGTTTGGTGTTTGTGTTTGATGTTTTTTGTTTGGTGTTTTTGTTTGGTGTTTGTGTTGGTGTTTAATGTTTGTGTTTGGTGTTTGTGTTTGGTTTTTTTTTTTTTTTTTTTTTTTTTTTTTTTTTGTTTTATTTTTTTTTGTTTTTTTTTTTTAAATGTTTTTTTTTTTTTTTTTTATTTTTTTTTTTTTTTTGTTTTTTTTTTTTTTTTTTTTTTTTTTTTTTTTTTTTTTTTTTTTTTTTTTTTTTTTTTTTTTTTTTCCTTTTCTTTTAGTCTAATGTTTTTTAGAGTTGACTATACAAATGTTTTTTTGTTTTTTTTTAACTTTCGGAATGTATTAAGCAATGCTCCTATGCTGGTTTCAGCGTAAAATGCCCAATATTAATGCATATGCAAGAAATATATGCCTCTGTATGGGAGTTTTCCATGTGATTCTTGTGTGCGGACTTTTCATCAAATATGCCTGAATTGTATGGTAAGGCCGGAAGCTCCATCTCTAAGGATTCTGTTCCGAGATGATCTCCCACCCCCACACTCACACCCACCCCCACACCCACGTGACTGGTTATGGTGTGGAATCGTGTCCAGGGCCATATTTAGTAGCACCATATCTCGTGTCCACTCCCTTTTGACCCAGCGAGGACCTCTCACCAGGATAAATTATTGACTTGTTATTACCTTGAGGTGGACCTCTCGCATCGATCTGACGGTGGTACCCGGGGAAGGACAGGAAGTGGAGGCCATGACACGTGATCACCGGCCGTACATTTACCGACCCCATATTTATTTATTTTTTTATGGAAATGGCGGACGTACGTCATCGACGCGTCGAGAGAGATGTCATAGCTTCGGCGTCACGTCAAGAGTTTATGGTAAAGAGTCGGGAGTTCTGTTGGGGGTATTGAAAGTTGAATCGGTTGGGGGGGGGACTGTGTGGCTACGAATGTCATTACACTGAACTGTCTTAGCGTCTCAGGCTACTGTTCATGCTAGGCTGTGGCTTATAACTGCGATGTCGGTGTGACAGATGTTTTGGCTTGTGTCACAGCGTTTTGTTTGTTTGCCTCACACAGGTATAAATGGGTGTATTTCTGAAAGGTATACTACGTGGTTTGAGTGACATGTATATGTGTTTTGTGTGACAAGTAAATGGGGTTGTGTGAGGATGTGTGTTCTTTTTTCTGTGACAGGTAAATGTGGTTTTGATAGACGGGTGTAAGTGGTTTGTATGACGGGTTTGCGTGGTTTTCATGACAGGTATTTGTGGTTTTGGTGACAGGTATGTGTGGTTTGTGTGACAGGTATATGTGGTTTGTGTGACAGGTATATGTGCTTTGTGTGGCAGGTATATGTGGTTTGTGTGGCAGATATATGTGATTTGAGTGGCAGGTATATGTGGTTTGAGTGACAGGTATATGTGGTTTGTGTGGCAGATATATGTGATTTGAGTGGCAGGTATATGTGGTTTGAGTGGCAGGTATATGTTGTTTGAGTGGCAAGTATATGTGGTTTGAGTGACAGGTATATGTGGTTTGAGTGGCAAGTATATGTGGTTTGAGTGGCAAGTATATGTGGTTTGAGTGGCAGGTATATGTGGTTTGAGTGGCAGGTATGTGTGGTTTGTGTGGAAGGTATATGTGGTTTGTGTGGCAGGTATATTTGGTTTGTGTGGCAGGTATATGTGGTTTGTGATGCAGGTATATGTGGTTTGAGTACGTGGGTTGCGTGACAGGCGTGTGTGGCTTATGTGACAGGTAGATGTGGGCTTGTGTGACATGCACATCTCAAGCGTGTGGCACACGGTGGCAATTTTATTTGTGCATGTGATAAAGCGCAACGCTATTTTAAATCAACCAATCAGATGTAAGGACCCATAGGTCAAGACCATTACTATCCCAGTCACAAACGAACACAACGTCAACCCTGACTTGTCTCATCTGTTCCCACCCTGGTAGCAGTACTAACTTGGTGAATCGAAACTTGCTGGTTTTTTTGGTATATGTTTACATACATGACTGACATGTGTAATTTCGATACACAAAATGTTTATTATTTTTTTTTTTTTTTTTTTTTTTTTTTTTTTTTTTTTTTGTTTTTTTTTTTGGGGGGGGGGGGGGTGGGGT
>CAXITT010000047.1:149774-164922 GCA_964033795.1 Lymnaea stagnalis | reverse complement strand
AGCTCATAAAGTCTTCCCCCCATCGCCCTACAGCAAATTATCGAGCCACAGCTCATAAAGTCTCCCCCCCATCGCCCTACAGCAAATTACCGAGCCACAGCTCATAAAGTCCCCCCCCAGTGCCCTACAGCAAATTACCAAGCCACAGCTCATAAAGCCTCCCCCCAGTGCCCTACAGCAAATTATCGAGCCACAGCTCATAAAGTCTTCCCCCCAGCGCCCTACAGCAAACTATCGAGCCACAGCTCATAAAGTCTTCCCCCCAGTGCTCTACCCCGCCAACCAAACCGGCCTTCAACCACTCCCCCAGTCGTCTTCATTCCACCCGGGCTGCGAAGCGGCACGTCGGAGCATTCCACCCCTGAGACAGCCACACACACCCATGAGCTAGCTAACAGAATTTGTAGGACTACATAAAGATCCCAGGACGACGACTAGAGTGCAGATGGGTATAGTTCAATGTTTGTTAAACAGATGGGTATAGTTCAATGTTTGCTAAACAGATGGGTATGGTTCAATGTTTGTTAAACAGATGGGTATGGTTCAATATTTGTTAAACAGATGGGTATGGTTCAGTATTTGTTAAACAGATGGGTATGGTGCAATGTTTGTTAAACAGATGTTCAATGTTTGTTAAACAGATGGGTATGGTTCAATGTTTGTTAAACAGATGTTCAATGTTTGTTAAACAGATGGGTATGGTTCAATGTTTAGTAAATTTAAAAAAAAAAAAAAAAAATATTTAAAATTAAAATTACAGTAAACATATACGCTTGGTCGTTGCGTTCAACGTATGCTTTGTACTCGGGAGCAGTGCCAGCATGAGAGCAGTGTCAACATGAGAGCAGTACCAACATGAGAGCAGTGCCAACATGAGAGCAGTGCCAGCGTGAGAGCAGTGCCAACATGAGAGCAGCGCCAACATGAGAGCAGTGCCAACATGAGAGCAGTGCCAACATGAGAGCAGTGCAAGCATGAGAGCAGTGCCAACATGAGAGCAGTGCCAGCATGAGAGCAGTGCCAGCATGAGAGCAGTGCCAGCATGAGAGCAGTGCCAACATGAGAGCAGTGTCAGCATGAGAGCAGTGCCAACATGAGAGCAGTGCCAGCATGAGAGCAATGTACTCATTGGACATGACCAACGGGTTTGCACATCAGGTTAAGACCAAAAGTAAACACTTGAATTATGTACATTTTAATGCAAAATAATATATATATGTATATCAATCAAATAGCCAGACATCGACTTGTGTCCCTCAATAGGAGCTGACTAGTTATTTGTATTGGTCTTAAGCAGACATCGGGAAACCATGGCACGCGTGCCAGACGTGGCACACGGAAAGAATTTCAAAGACCAAAAAAAAAAAAAAAAATTGAATAAGCCAGAAAGTAAAACAAAAAGAATGAAAGTTTTTGGCGGTCTGAACGACTTAGCGGTCCTACTTTGCAACACTATTTCCAAAAAATAGCCGACCCCCAGGTCTGAAGGGAACAACTGCTGACTAGTTATTTGTATTGGTCGTAAGCAGACAACGGGAACCCATGGCACGCGGGGCAGAGGTGGCAGACGGAAAGAATTTAAAAGACCAAAAAAAAAAAAAAAAAATTGAATAAGCCAGCAAGTATAACTTAAAGTTTGAATGTTTTTGGCGGTCTGAACGAATTAGCGGTCCTACTTTGCAACACTATTTCCAAAAAGTAGCCGACCCCCAGGTCTGAAGGGAACAACGGTTACAAAAGAAGAAGACAAAAAAACGAAGTGAACGACTAAAGCAATACAAGACAAAATAAATAGTTGTCTGTACATCTCCCAAATTCGTAATAGTTGAGCATCGATTATGTCTTTGGCATGTTTGAGTGACATCACGTGAAACTTGTCCGGCATGGTCGGGTGACGCTTGGAATGACGCCAATGGTGAGCCACGTGGGCGTGTCTTTGAAGAAATTTCAGAACAGGAAATACATTTTAACACGAATCTGATCGGGATTCATGGCGTAAAGAATATCAAAATGTACATAGACTGTGGCTAAATTATAGTTTCATCAAATTCTATGTAAGCTTCATGCCTTGTTATCGTATGATATGGCAATGGCAGGGTGTGGATTCTATCCAGAGTCTTCATGGGCCCGGGCCGGCCTCGTGAAAAAAATGGGCGTGCCCTAAGAATAAGGGTAGCCAATGGACGACAGGTGGGCGGAGTGGTGAGACGCCATGACGTGGCTCCCGATCCCCGCGAGGAAGCCGTTCCCGTGGCTCGACCAGTAGCACCCTGTGGGTGGGAAAAAACCTGCGGCCGGGGGCGGAGCCATCGGGTGAGTGGGCGGTCTGAAGTACTTGTGGGCGGCGTAACCTTGAAATCCGAACATGTCTTGGTGAAACTTGAAAGCCGAGTCTGAACTTGTGGAGTGTAGCAGCTGTGGAAGTCACAATGATACAATTTTAGAAGATGATCTTTTTCCCTCTTCAAAGCTTCAAAAAAGTATAAAAACTAGGAATTTTTTTTTAAAATTATGAACTGTCATTTCATGAGATGCTAAGTTAAGATTTTGAATATATAATATGAATAATTACTTAGTTGATGCCATGTTCTTTGCGACTATTATTGAAATGACTATAAAAAGATTGCATCGTACCTGCTTTTCTTCACTTAAGGCCTAATTTGCCCGACTGTGCGTTAAAGAGTCAGACTAACCTGGTCCAGTCCGGCGAAGTCGAATTTGTAGGCGTAGCGCTTGCCGTGGACCTTGGTCATGATGTTCTTGTCGTAGTAGTACCGCAAGGCTCGGCTCAGCTTGTCGTAGTTCATGTTGGGCTTCGACTTGCGCTCCCCCCACCTCCGGGCCACCTCGTCGGGGTCGACCAGTTTAAACTCGCCGTTGGTGCCCTCCCACGTGATGCAGGCGGCGTTTGCCGAGTCCGAGAGCAGCTCCAGGAGAAACTGCCACAGCTGGATTTGACCGGAACCTGGTTGAGTGGCGGAATCCGGGCGAGGGGGGGGCGAAGATTAAATTTGGCATAATCACACAGAAATGTTTATGGTCTAGTATTTAAACTGAGGAAATGTTACATTTCTTTCTTTGGAGACGTATTAAGGTACAATAGCAAAACACAAATGGTTCAAAGTAGCTTTTTGCAGGAGGACGATATAAGAAAAAATTCTTTGCAGGAGGAGATATTTGGTATCGAAGTTAATAAGAGGAATTCTATAATAAAAAGTCCAGATGGCGCTCCGTGTATCCACCAATGCCTAGTTGTATTGAATATATATAGAGAGTGTGGTGACCAAGCGCACGGTGGGGGGAAGCAGCGAATGAGACCGCAGCACGGTGAGCAATGAGAGCGGGGCTGACCAGAAAGATCCCCTCGGGAATAATTAAGATAGATAGAACCAAAAATGAAATGACTTGAGGTTTTAATTTTATTTTTTACGCTCGACGGACTTGAATGGTGATCCAACTACATACCCCCCCCCCAAAAAAAAAACAAAAAAAAAACCACTTTATGACCGAGCTGCAGTTACACACCAGTACGTCTGTAAGTCGGGTTAAGGTTATGAAGATTTACTTATAAACGGNTTTTTTTCTCCCCCCCCCCCCCCCACCCTCAAACTTTGGAACAGGAAAACCGAGGCGTCGCCCGATGTCAATCATCACTCGGTGTTCATTAAACGTGGTTACAAGCAGCCTGAATCGTACGCCATCTCCAGTTATTTTATTTTTTTTATTTTTACAATGAATCAAGTAATAGCTACAGAAGATTTTAAAATATTATTTTTTCAGATTCATTGGGGAGAAACTAAGGGATCTTTTACATGCGATTAGTTTGTTTTCTTTTAAAAATAATGTGTATGAAATCGGGTAGTGTTTTTCCCTCTATATCAACACATCTGGGAAATTAAAAAAATGTATACGTTTATTTTCACGGTAATCTTTCAGCTATTTGTTTCCAAGCCGCTGGTTTTATGATCTTTGCTCTGGAGACAATTCGCGGAGCAAGTCATTTTTTTTTTTCATGGATCGATCACATGGTGTGATTCATGTGTAGTCCCCTGAGGGTCGCTGTCCAGGTAACTGCAGCAATGTGCACAGGTGGATGAATGTATGTGTAACCTTTCTTCCTATACGGATATCACCGTTAATCTAATAAGGTGGTACTGAGATCACTGTTACTGTTATAAGTTGGTACTGATATCACTGTTACTGTTATCACTTTAACGGTTATAAGTAATTGTTCCTGATATCACCGTTACTGTTGTAAGGTGGTACTGATATCACTATTACTGTTATAACGCGTTATGACCAGAGCGGACACCTCAATGAATATCAGTTAGGTGGTTAACTACGAACTATTTCTTACAACTTTAATAATGCGAGGACCAAGTACTTACATATCACTTGTTTATTGATATATATCACTACACAGAATAAGGTTCACATCTGGTGTACAATGAAATCATTATTAGATACATTTAGGTCACAATGCACCCATTTCTTTTAGAAAGTAACATGAGACCAAATCTTCCCAACCTCTTTCTTCATTCAATACAACATGGCTGCCATTGAAGTTCATCCTTAGCTATATTTATATCTATAGACTATGCATCACTACTCTGACACGGAGTAATGCTTTTCACCCAACTGGAGGTCAACATCAGATACCACTGCATTACGGTATGTCTATGCAATAAATGTTCGTAGCTGACATTATAGATCAATGGTTACCTGATGTGGACAGTCGTGTTGAGATGGGTCCCAGCAGCTGGTACAAGTCTGAAATACAACGTTGAAGGTTATATCACATAAAGATACGTGGATATCTCTTAGTAAAAGCTACTTAACTCACAATCAATAAGCAACACACATTCAGGCGCATGCGCTCACACAAAACTCAAACATGCACACACATAGGGACACATATTGGGGCATATCTTTTAATATTCTTTGCTCGTTATAATCGACTCTTCTGTTACGGTCAAAGTGACTCCTTTATGATCAACTCGTCTGTTAAAATTCAAGTGACTCAACCATTATTCAATCATTTCTTCTTTTTTTTTTTTACTACATTTTTTTAAATCCTGTAATATATTACATTTTTGTTACTTTACTTTTTAATAATCTTTTTTTATTTCCTTTCATTTTAAAAAGTGAATTTATTTATTTTTATATTTTTTAAAAATGTTTCAATATACATATTGGTGGAGCTTGGGGTTGGGGAGTCCGTCCGTGTCAATGACACGATGCTGTGGTTTTCAAAGAACAAAATCGCAAGGTCTTGGATTTCGTTATGGACAACAAGCTGTTTCCATGACTGACCGCACAGCCATCCAGTTGCTCATGAGTCCAAAGAATTTTTTTTTTGTTTTCACTCCTATGCTCTCAATTCCGGTGCAAATGCGATAGCAATGTGTTCGAGTAGATCCCGTAACGCTGGTGGCCGTGTGTGACACAAACAACCCAAAAAAAAAAAAAAACATTTTTATTTTAATCAACCTATGAGTCCAAAGAATTTTTTTTTTGTTTTCCCTCCTATGCTCTCAATTCCGGTGCAAATGCGATAGCAATGTGTTCGAGTAGATCCCGTAACGCTGGTGGCCGTGTGTGACACAAACAACCCAAAAAAAAAAAAAAACATTTTTATTTTAATCAACCATCAAATTTAAATACTGCTTCGACCTGTCAGGCGGGGAAACCTCCAATACCGATTTCCTCTCCAGAGGTCCTCATTCGAGTACTTCGGGCCCCCGCACTAAAACCTCCCCGACTGTTATTTCCAGGCGCGGAACAATGACGTTATTAGATTGTCCCCGACGGTTAGTGCACTCTCCCGGCCCTCGCACGCTTGGGTGCAGCGTCTCAGTGATAGCGCCAACAGGGTTACCCTTTCTATTATCTCCCCTGAATGATGTTTGCCGCTGGAGTAGCTTCCCGCGCTGATTCCTCCATTTATTGCAGCTTGACCCGGTCCTAATCTCTTCACTTTGTCCACGTGACATCCTCAGATCCTTTTCGGGGTGAACAATTTCCCAGGAGTGAGCGTTTCATGCTCAATTTCAAATAACTAAATTTTCAGACGCCCCTTTCCTAAAACAACGGTGTTAAGGAATATAAAATGCGTATGGGTGGGTGAGGGGGAAGAGGTCGGGTGGGGGATGAGGTTAGTTGGTGGGTGGGGGGGGTGATATCATTTCTAACTGCCGGGTGGGTGGGTAGCAGCGGCTTCAGGAAAATGTGTTTTGTATTTCAACGTCAAAGGCAATGATCGACGTAAACTGTTCATGTTAATCCACGTGTAAAAGCATAACTGTAAAATTGCAGTGCTTTACAGAGATCTTGAAAAAAAAAGTGTGCATGAGACTACAAGAAGATATTCATTAATATTCTATTACAACTTTCTCCTTATGAAAAAAACAACAACAACAAAGAAAACCAAAAAAAACAACTAGATTTGAAAAAGATTTGTACCCTATTTGCACCCACAAAATGTTGGTTCTTTCTTTTTTTTTTATCCAGCCCTCTTTTATTGACAAACGATTGGAGTGTAGCTACAAAGTCAGACATAATACCGGATACAGGCATTTTATTAAACTAATTAAATTTTATGAATGTGTTCATCTATTTTGTGTCTTATAAATATTCGACCGCAGTGTTTAAAATGGATTTGGGTAACTACCCACGTACATGTACTGCTGTTACAATCATCACTGCTGTTACTACCATCTTGGCGGCCTCCTTTCCATGATCCAACTCTAAACATCCCTTAGCCCGAGTGGTCAACTGTGCCAGGTCCGAGTGGTTAACTCTGCCTGGCTGTAATTGCTCAATCCATCAAAGCTATCAAATTTATTTTTTTTATTTATTTTTTATTTTTTTTTTGGGGGGGGGGGTCTGGGGGTTCAGCTCAATCGTTTGATATTTGTTTCATTACAATATACGTTTAATTTTTTTAAAGATTTTATTTTTTTTTTAAAATGAAAATTTCCCTTTTGTTTACGGTAATAGTTGGTTTATTAAATCAGCGGAGTAAAATCGGGTGGGGGGGGGATAAAACACGGTATCTCGTGTTTAGAAGGCCGGGGCAATGATATAATAAAAAATATCAAAGCTCTGAAGAAATAGCCCAGCGCGCCAACCCCGTGGATGACAGGTCAGGAATCGGGTCAGGATTCAGGTCAGGATTCAGGTCATGATTGAGGGGACAATGCATTTAGACGGCGAACGTCTCCTCCCATCAGACATCATTTCAAGACCTGATCATCGCACGCCTGGGCGAATCCCGACAATTTTCTGGCCCAACACTGCCCAATTCTGTTCCACTTTGTTACATTAAATCGTTTAAGCTAATATGAATCTGAACACACACAAAATATTTTTATAATTATTGCTTTTCGAAATAAATTTTGTCTTCTCATTTGTTTACAATTTGATAAATGCGCCTCCTATATTAATGTCCCCTCCCATTTGCCGATAAATCATCCTCCAATATTACCTCCCTCCCCACCAAATTACCGATAAATCCGCCTACTATATCCCCCCACCCCCTCTTCCACTGGCCAAATGGTTCGAGTGGCCAAATGGTTTGACTGGCCAAATGGTTCAACTGGCCAAATGATTCGACTCCGATTAAACTACTCCGGTTGCAGACTATGCAGAATTCAATTCCTGTCACCATTACTCTGGGGGAAAAATGTGTTCACTTAACTCCATCTAGAGTAAATTAATGATGATATATTTTTAAACGTGTTCACTTATAAAACCATATAGCATACAATATTTCGTCTTGTGTTTACTTATCTCCAAGTTGGGTAAATTAACTATATAAAATAATCTCCTTAAGTTTGGGTGCAGTTGTAAAACATTAAACTTTCACCAAAACTCAACCAAAAAAAAAAAAAAAAAATTATAAAATTTTTTTTATAGAAATGGGTTTTTAGATTTTCAGTATAAAATGAANATTTTGTCTTCTCATTTGTTTACAATTTGATAAATGCGCCTCCTATATTAATGTCCCCTCCCATTTGCCGATAAATCATCCTCCAATATTACCTCCCTCCCCACCAAATTACCGATAAATCCGCCTACTATATCCCCCCACCCCCTCTTCCACTGGCCAAATGGTTCGAGTGGCCAAATGGTTTGACTGGCCAAATGGTTCAACTGGCCAAATGATTCGACTCCGATTAAACTACTCCGGTTGCAGACTATGCAGAATTCAATTCCTGTCACCATTACTCTGGGGGAAAAATGTGTTCACTTAACTCCATCTAGAGTAAATTAATGATGATATATTTTTAAACGTGTTCACTTATAAAACCATATAGCATACAATATTTCGTCTTTTGTTTACTTATCTCCAAGTTGGGTAAATTAACTATATAAAATAATCTCCTTAAGTTTGGGTGCAGTTGTAAAAAATTAAACTTTCACCAAAACTCAACCAAAAAAAAAAAAAAAAAATTATAAAATTTTTTTTATAGAAATGGGTTTTTAGATTTTCAGTATAAAATGAATATTCTGCAGGCCAGCATTTCAGAAAATGAGTTATTCTTAAAAACAATTCAGTTTGAACAATGGCGTGTTTCAGTGTAATGACGCAATGTTTTCCCCAACTGAAGAGTTCAAATGTCCGAACTTATGCAACGATGTTTCCGGTCTGACCAGCATTTACCTTCCCTGTGGCTCATTTCGTTTTTTCGGTAAATCGTCAAACTTTTAGAACTGTCAAAGGGGAAATAGGACGTCTACAGAGGGTTTATAAATAAATAAGACGTGAACAGAGGGTTTATAAATAAGTAAGACGTGAACAGAGAGTTTATAAATAAGTAAGACGTGAACAGAGGGTTTATAAATAAATAAGACGTGAACAGAGGGTTTATAAATAAGTAAGACGTGAACAGAGGGTTTATAAATAAGTAAGACGTGAACAGAGGGTTTATAAATAAATAAGACGTGAACAGAGGGTTTATAAATAAGTAAGACGTGAACAGAGGGTTTATAAATAAATAAGACGTGAACAGAGGGTTTATCAATAAATGACTCTGTGTATGTGTCTGTGTGTGTGTGTGTTTATTTAGACACACACACCTGTTTGGTGGCGCATCGCCATCTGCGTGTTAAAGATCTATAGAGTAAGACCTGGGTATCAGATCAGTTCTATAATTAGTACAACACGATCACGTTCGACGCAGACTACTGAGGTCTCCTACCAACGCCAGCAGAAACCATACAACAATTGAAATAGTGATTGAGAGCCTAGGCGATGAGCCGCTGGGGAGGTGACTTGTGGGGCTTGACCAATTAAACCTGGGGGTAACTATATCGTTCTAGATTTGACCAGGTCCTTGTGTCGTCAAGTCCGCACCGTGGGGTGAGTTACCGGGAGGAGGGAAAAAAAAAAGGGGGGGGGGGGGGATGGTAATCGATGGTGTTTCATGTTAAGGTCTTGGGAGTTTCATGTCAATGTCATGGGAGTTTCATAACAGGGTCATAGAACTACCATATCAATGGTATAGAATTGTCATAACAATGTAATAGAACCATCAGTTATAAAAATACTTATTTGTAATATGACGAAATGTAATCGTTGTATCTTATGTCGTATGAGAAATTCATGAAAGTATAATAAAATTCCATGCAATTAATTTTACTTTTTCATGGGGAATCATAAATATCCCATAGGAGTATCATAAAAGTCATAAGCGTATCATAAAAGTGTTATAGGAGTATTTGGACAAAGGGAAAGAGCGTATGTCTAGTCTGGAGGTAAGCCGCCACGTTTAGATCCAGTAAAAAGATGACACAAAAGGCTACAAGAACAAATAGAGCAGGAGAAATGGACACCAACGTTTTAAGACAATCCACTTCTCCGTCTGACACCTTTACCGTGCCTGTATGTGTTAACCGGTTGTATGAGCCCGCGCCTGACACCCTTACCGTGCCTGTATGTGTTAACCGGTTGTATGAGCCCGCGTCTGACACCCCAACCGTGCCTGTATGTGTTAACCGGTTGTATGAGCCCGCGCCTGACACCCTTACCGTGCCTGTATGTGTTAACCGGTTGTATGAGCCCGCGCCTGACACCCTTACCGTGCCTGTATGTGTTAACCGGTTGTATGAGCCCGCGCCTGACACCCTTACCGTGCCTGTATGTGTTAACCGGTTGTATGAGCCCGCGCCTGACACCCTTACCGTGCCTGTATGTGTTAACCGGTTGTATGAGCCCGCGCCTGACACCCTTACCGTGCCTGTGTGTGTTAACCGGTTGTATGAGCCCGTGCCTGACACCCTTACCGTGCCTGTATGTGTTAACCGGTTGTATGAGCCCGCACATATGATGGCGGCGGAAATACGTGAAAGTCCCCTCTACTAAAGTTCTCTTGACGAAAGTGATGCGACTGTCTCAACATTCAATGAGCGTCACATTCATCGGTCTAAGGAAAGTTTAGGGGTATTAATCTTTAAAATAGATGAGAACAAAGATTGATCTACTTTCCCCTCACGTTTCGGATACTGGCTTTAGACCAGAGATCCGCAACCGGTGTGCCGCAGGACGATGCTAGGTGTGCCGCGGGCAACATGCCCCCAAGAGGAGGAAAGGCACCGAGTGCACGATAGGCAGGTAATAACTGAATAGGATCAAAACGTGCTCGTAAAAAAGGGAAAATTCTAATCTTATTGGCACACTGCCAGACTTGTACTGCCACGTGTCACAGAAGACGTGCACGGGTACATTTGGTAATACTTCTGTTTCGGTATCTAATCTACACAGTACAGCATTAGGAGGACACAACCATTCAGCTGATTTAATAGCCAGATCGCTCGTCACTTTGGTTATCATGTTGCGGCACTTCTAAGCGCAGATTGCTATATCCCATAGGTATGAACTGTGCACTCAAATATTTCAGGTACGCTTTTACTTGTGGCGTACCACGGCATTCTCGGCAAGGTCTAGGTGTGCCGTGGACTGCTCGGAAAGATATAGGTGTGCCGGGGAATTATGCGGAAAGGTCTAGGTGTGTCGTGCAATTCTCGGCAAGTTCTAGTCGCGGCATTCTCGGCAAAGTCTAGGTGTACCGAAGCATTCCCGGCAAGGCCTAGATGTGCCGTGTGTGGAGTTTTTTTTTTTATGGAGCATAACTTTAGAAGATGAGAATCAAACCCATGAGGTCCCAAGTTGGGGACACTTGCTTTTAAAAGATGACGGGTGAAATGTGAAAGAAAACTCCCTCGCCCACCCCCCCAAAGCCACTTGGACAGAAATGCCCCCGGGTAGTTATCTTAATAACTTAAACGCCCTGTTCCCCCCCCCCTTCCCTTGCCGTCTACGGACAATCGCATGTTTTGAACACTGAGTTTTCCCCTGGCCGTCTACGGACAATCGCATGATTTGAACACTTGGCTTCGGACCATTTCCGATATTATGGCGGATTTCCGTGGACAAAAGAATGTTCCGCTAAAAAGGACCGCCTGTGAAGGGGAGATTTTTTTTCTTCCTTCTCCCCCCTGACAACACCGGTTTAACGAGGCGATCAAGTTTGATCAAACAGATGAACTTCTTTCTGAGGTTTCTTGGCTTCTTTATGTATCACTCTTGTCCTCATTCCTTTCAAACTTCCTATATACTTAATTGTCTCACTGTCTCTGCTTCGCTATCATCATCATTATTAATAGTATTATTATTACTAGTACTATAAAAAAAATTAATATTATGTTAGGCAAAGAAAATTTGAATAGATTAACTACCTAAACTATAAACCCTCAAATATAAAATGCAATTCAAGTCATTTTCTCCTTCTCTCTATAATCTTTTATTCTCTTGGTTTCTCATATCTCTCTCATTCTCTCTTACTTTCTCTCAGCTTCAATTACTATATCCTGCGTTCTCTATTAGTCTTTCTCAATATCAATCACACGTTCATCATTTCTATATCTCTTTCTTTTCTTCATTCATCATTTCTATATCTCTTTCTTTTCTTCATTCATCATTTCTACATCTCTTTCTTTTCTTCATTCATCATTTCTATATCTCTTTCTTTTCTTCATTCATCATTTCTATATCTCTTTCTTTTCTTCATTCATCATTTCTACATCTCTTTCTTTTCTTCATTCATCATTTCTATATCTCTTTCTTTTCTTCATTCATCATTTCTATATCTCTTTCTTTTCTTCATTCATCATTTCTACATCTCTTTCTTTTCTTCATTCATCATTTCTACATCTCTTTCTTTTCTTCATTCATCATTTCTACATCTCTTTCTTTTCTTCATTCATCATTTCTATATCTCTTTCTTTTCTTCATTCATCATTTCTATATCTCTTTCTTTTCTTCATGTCCTGTCTTAACTGCTTTCAATTTTCCTTCTTCTTCTTATTATTATTTCAACGATTCATCCATTGATTAATTTAAGAAGTGTTTTTCTAGGAAAGATGTTTTTTTAATTCTTAGAACTGGTTTTTTAGGACGCTGTACTCTTTCTCTCCCCAACCGCACACTCACTCCGTCGAAAACAAGACACACACACACAAAGAAGAAGACGAGCTGACAATATGACACGAGCTGACACTATGACACGAGATGACAGCCTTCACTTTCACGCCTGGGTTAACCCGGAGGATTAGCCGCCGCCTTTTCCACACCAACCGCATCCTTTCAACAACAGCGGCAGTCCGACCCTATCTCACTTTAAATAATGAACAATCTCTTAGACCGCCTCCTCCTCACATGTATGACAAGTTCGTGTTGCTTTATCTCTTAGTTAAAACTTTTAAAAAAATATATATTATATATATTCTGCGCAGTCCCTAGTCCTCCTTATTTATTCTATTTTTATCACACTCCCAAACCGCTGGTCAAGAGGCTTCTGTGAGATAGATGTACAAACGTTTTTGTTTTGTTTTTTGTTTTTTGTTTTTTGTTTGTTTGTTTTTTTTCCGTGCATCTGGTAGGTTGAGTTTGTACCTAACCGTGCGAAGGGTCTCAACTGCGGAAATCTCAAGGTGATGGTCTGGAGCTGAATCCCATTTGCCCAGTCAAGCAAATAAACATCACCTGCACCCCGGGGTGGATGGGACTCGTCAACCTAGGATGGCAACTCATCTAGGAGAAGGAAACCTCTGAATTCAAACCCGGATGAAATTTTCCGAACAACTCCCGCGACGCCACTGGTGCCCAGCTGTAACATCCACATGATGTTCCCTTGGCTTTATCCAGCGGCGTGGAGAGAGGCGATTTGCTGTTGGGAACCAGCTTGTAATCCTAGAAGGATAATCCCAGGCCTTGTGGATGTCGCCCTGCGAATTCCACACCATCGTCACATTGTGGCGGACGGATGCCAGCAACAACAACAACAACAAAAAAAAAAAAAAAAAAAAAAAAAAAAAAAAATTTTTTAAAATTTTTTTTTTTTTTTTTTTTTTTTTTTTTTCTTATTATTTTTATTTTTTTTTTTTTTTTTTTTTTTTTTTTTTTTTTTTTTTTTTTTTTTTTTTTTTTAAAAATTCCAACAGATACCATCCATATAAAGCCAAGTGTTTATCCCAAAATCCATTGAAATTTTTTTCATTTCCTTGTTAATCCACAATAAATTTTCTGTGTCCTTGTTATTCTTAGTTTTGCTCATCAAGGTTTTTTTTTTTTTATCAGTGGTTCTTAAACCTCATATTCGTGTTTACATTTTATTTATATCTAACTTGAATTTTTTAAATTTTTTTTTACAATTATGAAAATAATCATATAATTTCCAATTAACCAAGCCCCTGAAGGTGAATTTGGATACAAAGAGCCAGTAGACCAAAGGTTAAGAATCCCTGTATTAAATAAATTATCCCACTAATTAGCATTAAGTGTCTCAAAACTACATTTTTTTTTTTTTAAACTAAAAACTCACTCAGTAGTCCGCCTTACACATCCACACACCAACCACTTCAACACCGGCACGTGCTACACATAAAAACTTTAACCCAAATTCACACCATCCAGCATCTCTCTGGGCCTACTCCAATCAACAAGCAACATGTTTTAAAATACCTTGTGTGGTCCGCCACTGAGCTGTGTGCAGACTCCCGTCAAATGTCGGTTTGCCCATCGTAGGAAACGGCTGGCTGTAAGCTAAGGATGAGAAGAGGTCACTATGGCATGACGTCATTCTAACGGAAAATTGCGGGGGATTGGGGGATGGGATCTCGAAAAAAAAAAGGGGGGGGGGATTTAGCACAAGTATATGTTTAAAAGACCATATGGAGATAATAGTGAAGAGCACGCGTGTGAAAATTGTGTTAAAAATTGATTCGGATACATCTTTTGATTTTTTAAAGTTCCCAGGACTAGGCTCGAACCTTTTCACCCTTTTCCAGCCTAGTGAACTGCTGACAGCGCCGCCGAACTGACATGATGACTGTAAATCATGATGACATGATTTTTGTAAAACAACTTTATAGCGTACGGGGTTTCCTCAACCTTTTTTAGATGCCCCATTCCACACGAGGTGCTTGACTAAGGTTCACACCCCCTAGAAAAAGTATCGATACCTATCCAATTGTTTTGTTTGTTTTTTTGTTTTTTTTTTAATTTTTTTTTATTTCTTTGATGATTTTAGTTAATTTTGTAATTAATTTTCTTGTTGAGGGATCGTTTAATTAATTTATTATAATTTTAAAGGAGGGGTCTTGCTGTGGGGCAAAGCAGGCTGATGAACTTGGAAGATAAACTTTGGACGTTTACATTAAGTAAAATCTGAAGGATGGATTATTTTGTTATAAAAACTCTATAAACAAGTGTTGCGGTACTTAAAATTAATAGGATCCTCTTATTTATAGCTTCTTTCCTTGCATTTCCTGTAATGCCATCACGCACTCCCCCGGGGGGTGAGGGGTGTCGGCAGTGGCCTAGAAAAGGGGAGGAGAGCAAAGTTGGCGGTCCGCCCTGCGTGCCAACTTTTATATGTATATAAAGATAGATAGATAGATAGATAGATAGATAGATAGATAGATAGATAGATAGATAGATAGATAGATAGATAGATAGATTGACAGATAGATAGATAGATAGATAGATAGATAGATAGATAGATAGATAGATAGATAGATAGATAGATAGATAGATAGATAGATAGATAGATAGATAGATAGATAGATAGATAGATAGATAGATAGA
>CAXITT010000047.1:131328-145947 GCA_964033795.1 Lymnaea stagnalis | reverse complement strand
ATAGATAGATAGATAGATAGATAGATAGATAGATAGATAGATAGATAGATAGATAGATAGATAGATAGATAGATAGATAGATAGATAGATAGATAGATAGATAGATAGATAGATAGATAGATAGATATGGAGGGGTTGGCATTTTCTATCAACTGCATATTTTTTTAAAGTAGAAGGGGCAGAAAAATATCAGCACGCCCTGGCAGAATGTACCCTATTTATGTCCCAAGGTGTGATCACAACAGGTTTGGAATCACCTGAGATATCATTAGAATCCAATGGTTTATTTGAGCCGTTAGATAAATAAGTCAAATATCTCGAAATTGATAAGTCTAAGATGCAACAAACTCTGACTGATTGAAGTGTGTTGCTGGACTTGACTGAGATACAAACTTTGACTGACTGCGCAGTGTATTGCAAGATTTGACTGTGTTACCAGCTTTGATTGATAGCAATATACCAAAAAGCTTTGGCTGCGCTACAAATGTCAATTCCCTATAACGTTAGTAGAACCAAGAGCAATTTGGGATGAGAATTGTTGACGACACTCTGATAAAAAAAAAAAAGCCAAGTCACGTGACGTAGAATCAAAGATTGTTTGTTGGTTGCTGTTTTAACAACACAGAAAAAGAAAGTAACATACCGTGAGCTGCCCTCCATTGGGATCCATGGATGCCGGAGTCAAAGGTCGACTTGCTTAAACCGGAGAAAGACGGGGAATACCCTGGATAATGGACAGATTCAGATTTAGTCATAAAAAGTTTCCATTATTTTGCAGAGAACTCAAACGTCTGAACAACGCTGGTCCACACTGACATCGTCACTGACTAAAAAAGGTCCTAACTTGTAGTTTCTTGGTATGCTAACAATTGGTCAATATTGAAATCGTCACTGACATTAAAAGGCCCTAACTTGTAGTATATTGGTATGCTGACACTGGTCAACACTGAAATCGTCACTGACTCAAAAAGGTCCTAACTTCTAGTATATTGGTATGCCGACACTGGTCAACACTGAAATCGTCCCTGACTCAAAAAGGCCCTAACTTGTAGCATCTTGGTATGCTGACACTGGTCAACACTGAAATCGTCACTGACTCAAAAAGGCCCTAACTTGTAGCATCTTGGTATGCTGACACTGGTCAACACTGAAATCGTCACTGACTCAAAAAGGCCCTAACTTGTAGTATATTGGTATGCTGACACTGGTCAACATTGAAATCGTCACTGACTTAAAAAGGTCCTAACTTGTAGTATATTGGTATGCTGACACTGGTCAACACTGAAATCGTCACTGACTCAAAAAGGCCCTAACTTGTAGTAACACGAGCTTGCTGAACACGAATATAAACATTTTTTTTTTATATTGGCTCGTGTTTTGAAGTTATTTCATATGGTTTATCTATGTTTCAAGAGACATAAGATAACTTAAAGCAGCTGCTGAATTCCATTGAGTATAACAAGTACAGCTGGCAACTCTGTGGTGATTTGAAGGAAGCTGCCCTTTTAATGGGACTGCGGCAGGGATATACACAATTCATGTGCTTCTTATGTCAGTGCGATAGCCGAGAAAGGGCATTGGACTACTTGCGGAAGGAATGCATTCGCAGAAAAAAATGTAGTAGTTGGAGAGAAGACTATCCAGCACCCAGCTGAGGTCGAGGCTCACAAAATCCTGCCCCAAAACCCTTCACATCAAACTTGTTTTGATGAAGATCTTCTTGAAAGCCATAGGCGGGACTTCGCCAGCTTCCTGATACCTGCATGAAAAAAGTCTCAACGCTGCAGTTCACTATCAACAGTGGAAGTCAGTGTCTCAAAACTGTGGGAACCTATCAGTTATGGAAGCCATTGTCTCAACATTGCAGAAAACTATACTTCTTCTTCTTCTTTATTTTGAGGGCCCACGATCAATGAATTGATCATTCTGGCTCCTATGTTTCAACTATAAATTGTGGAAGCAATGGTCTCAACACTTCAGGACACTATCAATTATGGAAGCCATTGTCTTAACATTGCAGGACACTATCAATTATGGAAGTAATTGTCTCAAAATTGCAGGACACAGTCAATTGTGGAAGCCATTGTCTCAACACTGCAGGACACTATCAATTATGGAAGTCGTTGTCTCAAAACTGCAGGACACTATCAATTATATAAGCCATTGTCTCAACACTGCAGGACACTATCAATTTTGGAAGCTATTGTCTCAATAATAAGGACACTATCAGTTATGGAATACATTTTCTCAACACTGCAGGACACTATCAATTATATAAGCCATTGTCTCAACACTGCAGGACACTATCAATTATGGAAGTCATTGTCTCAACACTGCAGGAAACTATCAATTATGGAAGTCATGGTCTCAAAACTGCAGGACACTATCAATTATGGAAGTCATTGTCTCAACACTGCAGGACACTATCAATTATATAAGCCATTGTCTCAACACTGCAGGACACTATCAATTATGGAAGTCATTGTCTCAAAACTGCAAGACACTATCAATTATATAAGCCATTGTCTCAACACTGCATGACACTATCAATTATGGAAGTCATTGTCTCAACACTGCAGGACACTATCAATTATGGAAGCCATTGTCTCAACACTACAGGACAATATCAATTATGGACGTCATGGTCTCAACACTGCAGAACACTATCAGTTATGGAAGACATTTCTCAACACTGCAGGACACCATCAATTATATAAGCCATTGTCTCAACATTGCAGGCCACTATCAATTATGCAAGTCATTGTCTCAACACTGCAGGACACAATCAATTGTGGAAGCCATTGTCTCAACACTGCAGGACACCATCAATTATATAAGCCATTGTCTCAACACTGCAGGACACTATCAATTATGCAAGTCATTGTCTCAACACTGCAGGACAATATCAATTATGGAAGTCATGGTCTCAACACTGCAGGACACTATAAATTATATAAGCCACTGTCTCAACACTGAAGGACACTATCAATTATATAAGTCATTGTCTCAACATTGCAGGACACTATCAATTATATAAGCCATTGTCTCAACATTGCAGGACACAATCAATTGTAGAAATCTTTGCCTCAATACTGAAGGACACAATCAATTGTGGAAGCCGTTGCCTCAATACTGCAGGACACAATCAATTTTAGAAGCCGTTGCCTCAACATTGCAGGACACAATCAATTGTAGAAGCCGTTGCCTCAACACTGCAGGACACAATCAATTGTAGAAGCCGTTGCCTCAATACTGCACGACACTATCAGTTGTGGAAGACAATATTGCACGACGAAATACCACACGATACAACTTAACTACAACGTTACACCCAGAACTTCACTTGACCGTTAATTATTAGTCTATGACATTGACGTCACACAATATTACCTTTAGTAAGTGGGTGTGGTTGTGTGGACCATGCCAGCTTGGCCAACCCGGAATCTAAAGAAGAAAATAAAAAAAGCGAAACATTTATAATCTACGTATTGGGCGACGTGTCTACTTGTACCTTATGCCAGAATTCAAAAAAAAAAAATTAAAATGTAAGATGATCTTGAATAGAAATTTGCTAATCAATGTATTGAATTTGTCCGTATGATTGGTTGGTTTCTAGAAAGGCCCTATTTCTCGCATAGCTGTCCAATGGTTTCAGTAGTAGCTATACATATTTCACCATAGATACTTACTGTATCTTCAATAAGATTTTCATATGTGACAATGCTATATTAATTTAAAGGCTACCCTTGAAGTAAATGTTTGTTTTCGGGACATCTTTTACAGCCACGTTTCACATTTTTTTAATAGTGAATCAAGCTGTTTTGCGTATTAAATGCCCCTATCACTACCTATTAGAAGGAATCAACCAATCAATTCGTTACCTTGCAGCATGAACCCAGGGAATGCCGAAATCGGACATGGTCGCAAATAGTCGGTGGCGGGATGCATGAGACCGACGAACGAGTCCAACATTAATAGGCAGCAAAGGGTTAAATCATTCAAATGTTCTGCGTCATTGTGGATGCCTTGAGTTAATCACCGTTGAGAGATACTTTTTCGTTTTGACGTTCAAGAGCTGGCGATCTAATATTTACATTTTTTTCACTTGGTAAAAAAACATATTGTATATATTGCTTAGAACAGCGTGAAGTCCTTGTGTGTCCTCCAGAAGTTGATAACATTTATTATAAGAATAGGTTTGTCCTCTGTAAGCGCTTTTATGAGGAATTGTATTCACACATTGTTTTGTTTTTCTCCTTCATTAACTATATCTAAATGCTATAAATACATATATAAATAGTAAGCTTATTATCCCAAAACATTAATCACCATTTAGTAAATAGATGATGCAAAAGGTGGGGGGGGGCGATTGCCCACCGTCAACACAATGTAAGGGGGGGAGCGATTGCCCACCGTCAACACAATTTAAGGGGGGGGGAAGCGATTGCCCACCGTCAACACAATTTAAGGGCGTAAACTTTCAAAAGAGAACAACGATCCTTTTTTTTTTTAAAGAAAAAAAGCTCTAAATGAATCGATTTAAAATACAAGACATGTTTTTGAAAGTTGAAGAGTCAGCACTAGATTCGTACGAGACATACATGGAGTTTGAAACGGTCCATGGATGAATGAGGGTATGTGCATCTGCACAACATGACCACATCAAGAAATTTTGCTTGCGTTTTTTTTGTTCCCCTTCAATTCTAGGTTTGTCTTTGTGTTCGGAACCATTGTTTTGTGTGTCAATATCTTTGATTAAAAGTGTACACAAATTGTGGGAGCGATTATTACTTTAGGGCGGTGGTCTAATTAAAGTTTTTAAGATTCATGATTAGGGCATCAGGCATAGATGGGGCACAACTGATCGAAGGGGCGTAACGCTTAGATGGAACACTTTCAAACCACGACAACAAGGTGTACTCCAATCAGACTATGAGTAGATTTTAACGAAAGAGTGGTAAAAGGGGGGGGGTGGGCTTTGCCGGGAGTTTCCATAGACAAGCCAGATAAATGTCGATGGAATAAGAAAGTCTGTCATAAAAATGAGAGCAGGTGATTTAGTAGGTCAAGGTCACGTGATCCTACCTTGACCTGTAACGACCCACGGTGCACGGAGACCGAACTTTCCAGATTAACGACATCACGAGCAGCGATCTGCCTGATGGTTGCATTGTGGGGCGGGGGGGGGGGATGGCACGAGCAGAGATCTACCTGATGGTTGCAGAGTGTGTGGAGGGGGAGGGGCTTGTCGTGAGCAGGACATGGATTCCCACTTATTGTGGGTCNGGGGGGGGGGGGGGGGGGGGGGGGGGAGGGCACGAGCAGAGATCTACCTGATGGTTGCAGAGTGTGTGGAGGGGGAGGGGCTTGTCGTGAGCAGGACATGGATTCCCACTTATTGTGGGTCATGGGTGAGCATGACAGGAAGTGACGTCATGGCAACACCTTGTGGAGCCTAACTACCAAAGGTGTCTCGTTAACATTGCCATTATTAAGACACCGGTCTGGTGGCTGCAATGTGGCGAAAACACATCTTACTTTCACTTACGCTAAAAAAAAAAAAAACTGATCAAAATAAGTACAAACACATTTGACAAAAATCTACCTAACATAATGAATACAATTTGTCCCCTAGTTTTGTTGTTGTTTTTTTTTAAATTTAAACAACCTTCTTTTAGTTTATCACTGTTTTGTAAAGTATTATGATCAACTTGCTATGAACGAGAAAAGGGCGCTGTGTTAAGGATGTATCAAAAGATAGCTAGGGGACCTCCATTCATGTGTTCGTATCTCTCAGTGGTCGGCGGAACGCTGGAGAACTAAAATTTCATTAACCACCTCGCCTAAATGGGGGCTTTTTAAACAGTCATAAATGACGTCAGTTATCGCGTGCTAATCACATAAATCAGTTGAGTTTAAATTTCGATCTGGAGGAGAGAGAAAAAATATGCTTTAACGTCACTTCCGTTTAAATAAAGTGCGTTTAACAACAGTGCAGTCGTGTATAGAAAATAATTCCTCCCTTTCTTATACCAAAAAAAAAATAATTAATTCTTTAAAACTTTTACTATTTTTTTTTTTAATAAAAGATATTTTTAAATGCAGTGCACCATGATTTCCGGGTATACTTTTTAAAAGCTATCATTCTAGAGAATCTGGTTCTTTAAAACAAATTTAGTTCATAACTTTGAGAAGATTCTCAGAAGTCTCTGGTGGAAGACAAGTGGACGAACGTAAGGGTAAATCTGTTAGTAAGTTTTCAACCCTTTACAATATTCACATTACGCCTATGTCGTGGGAACTTCGTGTCCTAAATGGTTTCTCAAAATAAAAATAAAAATACATGTTATTCAGAACTTTTTCGATCACAAAATTTAATGAACTTGTTTCTATATAGTCTTAAATATCTTAGACTGGCCATATGAATTGGATATCTTAGAATGGCCATTTGATTTGGATATCTGAGACTGACAATATTATTTGGATATCTTAGAATAAAGATATGAATTGGATATCCTAGACTGACCATATGATTTGGATATCTTAGACTGACCATATGAATTGGATATCTTAGACTGACCACATGATTTGGATATCTTAGACTGGCCATATGATTTGGATATCTTAGACTGACCATATGAATTGGATATCTTAGACTGGCCATATGATTTGGATATCTTAGACTGACCATATGATTTGGATATCTGAGACTGAAAATATTATTTGGATATCTTAGAATAACGATATGAATTGGATATACTAGACTGACCATATGATTTGGATATCTTAGACTCACCATATTAATTGGATATCTTAGACTGACCACATATGATTTGTATATCTTAGACTGACAATATGAATTGGATACTTGAACTGACCAAAAGATTTGGATATCTTAGAATGACGATATGAATTGGATACCTCAGTGACCATATGAATTAGATATCTTAAACTGACCATATGAATTTGATATCTTAGACTGACCATAGGATTTCGATATCTTAGACTGACAATATGAATTGGATATCTTAGACTGCCCATTAGAATTGGATATCTTAGACTGCCCATTAGAATTGGATATCTTAGACTGACCATAGGATTTGGATATCTTAGACTGACGATATAAATTGGATACCTCAGAGTGACCATATGAATTAGATATCTTAAACTGACCATATGAATTTGATATCTTAGACTGACCATAGGATTTCGATATCTTAGACTGACCATATGAATTGTATATCTTAGACTGCCCATTAGAATTGGATATCTTAGACCGCCCATTAGAATTGGATATCTTAGACTGACCATAGGATTTGGATATCTTAGACTGACCATAGGATTTAGATATCTTAGGCTAACCATAGGATTTGGATATCTTAGACTGACCATGGGATTTGGCTTTGCATTAACTTTTATTATTTGCTTCACTTGTAGATTTCCAAAATTTTCTTGAAGTAAAGTTTGATAAGAATATTATCGCCCAGAATGAAGTAATTTTTTTTAAAATTCTCATTGTTATTATCACGAGTATCATATAATCATGCTTGAATTAAATAGTCTGGCTTCTTTTAATTTTCCAAGGTATGTTTTATCATTTCAAAGAACTTCTGTCCATGCTGTTACTTCTGTCAAATCTTGACAGTATCATTTAGGTTTTGTACTAGTAAAAATATGCTAAAAACAAGCCAGAATTAAAAGGTCTTAAGTGTTCTTGTCGGGTTGCCCAATGAATATTTGTTATCCAGGGCACAGATTACTGGTTGGATCCATTTCTTGACTCCCAATTTTAAATGTGACGCCACCGTAAAAAAAAAAAAAAATTATTATTATAATTCAATGACAACAATGAATACCCTTAATTCAAGTCCAACTAAATTTCTTTACAAGCATCATCTTATACAAGCGATGCCTCCAAAATACATGCTAAATTATAGATGAGAGAAAATTTACTGGACTGTTTCATTTCCCACCACAATCTCCTCAACCATCGAACGCTGTTATGTGACTATCCAGCAATGATTTTTTAAAAAAAATGAAATCTTACTTTACTGATCAGTACGCTGTCAATAATTTAAAGACGATATTCCCTTAATAGCCCAAACATGTCCTTCGGCTAACTACACAATGTCCCATGCATATATAAAAACATATTTACCTACATATATATATATATACAAGTGATAAGACTTGAAAATATTTGTCACAATAAGAATTTTTAAGGATTATATACATTTTTTTAATTGTATTCGGCATTTCCTACTTTTACACGACCCCTGCCCAAAACCCACCATTCCCCAAATTTTAGGGCATTGCAGGAAATCATGAAATTCTGTATTTACTGAACGATGAGAAAGGTAGCGGTTGATCAGAATCTCATCAATCCTTAAGTTCATTTTTTTTTTTAACAACACAATAATTCACAAACACCTTAATGTACACCATCAGCTATAATGAATTTAGTCACTCAACCGAAATTTAAGCACTGTTCTATGTTATCAAGATCAGTTCAGAGATCGATTCACGAGCTACTCATCACTAAATCACAACCAATTCACCACTTAATCACAACTGAGTCACTACTTAATCACCACGAAAACTCAATCTATAATTTTTAAAAACAGTTGACAGTATTGTATCCAAGAATGCAGCTCTACACTGACTGCTACTCCGTGTAAAAGAATCGACATTTTTTTAGAAAAAGAACAATGATTTCTTGACCTCTGTGTCAATTAATTTGGTCACGAGACCCCCAAATTAACGCCAGCACGTTCCCCTGCTGTTTCTGTACCCTGTTCACACCATGACGGACACGGATTATCTCCCCTCAATACAACAGCCCGACTGCGGTTGGTCTGCCACGAGCAGAAGTCAATCTGACACCCGATACAAGTCAGAGATTGGTCATGACACGAAAAGGGGGTTACAAAAAATATATTTTCGAATCCAGCATCGCAGCCAGGCGTCAATGCTTCCAGAATGATAGAATTGTGGGTTCACCTCCAACGGGTGACGGTCCATCCAGGCAACTTCCAAGTAGCGAACCCCTCGCAAAATGTGTTTTTTTTTAACTTTCCGTCATCCCCCTTGGTCGTAAACACTTTAAAAATAAGAGAATGGACGAAAAATTGGGGATGGGNGGTAGCATGGAAAAAAATGTGTTTCTGTGGTGTTGGAAAAAAAAAGGGGTGGGGGGTAGGGGGAATAACCTAAACATTTAACCACTGGGAAAAGTTGAGGGAAGGGAATGGTGGGATCTATAGCCCACATGAGTGCACCCGACAACATCACAAATTACAGCCAGAAATCTGACCAATGAGAGAAGCCGGGCCGGCTAATCTTTTGACAAGCTAGGATCAATGAGGCGCTAGGTGACAAACCGAGCAGGGCGCTGCCGCCGCCATGTTTACACGGGAAGCGCGCATGGGGTGCCTTTTCTTCCCCTCCGACGCGAGAGTTCCTTCCGGTCTCCGCATAGAAACCAGCAACAGGGTGCGCAGACGACCAGCTTTCATTCGCGGTCGGGTGTTTGATAGAGGGGTGGGGGGGGGGGGGGGGGGGGGGGGGGGGGGGGGGGGGGGAAATGATGCTTTTTTATACATGGCAGATTTCTATGGTGATATATTGCCGGGAGGTGAGGATGTGAGAGATTGGAGTAGGCCATCAGACGAGAGTGTCAGGGAATATAAGTGACGTACAGAAGCACTCACACGTAGATTTGATACGTCATTCAATCGGTTTTTTTTTTTTTATTTTTTTTATTTAACACTGGAGGACATCTTCCATCTTCTTTGGGGACGTTGCATTTCGGCAACTCAAGTATTTGAGAGAAAAAAAAATAACACTACAAAGTTATTCACAAATAGAATTTTTAGACTAAACAAATATAGTCGGCGTGTAACATTTCTGCCGTGTTAGGATACAAATAACAAACATGTTTCAAACCCAACTATGGCTTAGGGCCAAAACTTATTCCCAGGCTAGTGACACATTTGAGGAGATTCGCGCCATAACTCATTCACTTTCGAATTGTTTTTATGACTAAAAATTCATAAAACTTGTTATTCATGCGCGTAATATTATGGCGATAGCTGAGCAATTTTTAGAACAGTCTCACTAAGATTGAAACCGTATTGGGGACAAAACATTAAGTATGAAGTAAATACAAGACATTGAGCACGGGGCACTGCTCAATCAAATAGGCTGGAAAGTCCGGTTGGGGTAGTTGGAAATGGGGGATTAATCTCTGTTTTTAAGAAATAAAATTTAAATGAATGACAACTGATTTACATTAGAATGACAACTGATTGACAATTCAATGACAACTGATTTACATTACAATGACATCTGAATGAAAATCGAATGGTAACAAGTGATGATCTCATGATGAGCGGTAAAACTCAAATATCCCAATTGGGCTCCCAATGAAGAGAGTGGCCGAGGTTTTACAGTGAGCTCCCAATGAAGAGAGTGGCCAAGCCTGTACAGTGAGCTCTCAGTGAAGAGAGTGGCCAAGGTTGTACAGTGAGCTCACAATGAAGAGAATGGCCAAGGCTGTACAGTGAGCTCTCAATGAAGAGAGTGGCCAAGGTTGTACAGTGAGCTCCCAATGAAGAGAGTGGCCAAGGCTGTACAGTGAGCTCTCAATGAAGAGAGTGGCCAAGGTTGTACAGTGAGCTCACAATGAAGAGAATGGCCAAGGGTGGAAATGATCAAAATATAATGCACAAAAATGATATTTTGAAATCCTATGTCATAAAAGAGCGGTGTCCTTGACCAATGTTGAACTCACAAACCTTGTTCCAAAGATAACGAGAGTTTGAAATTGGACAATAATGGTCACATTTGAAGATTTAATTCGACAAAACCGATTTTCAATGAAGGAAAAAAAAACAAGTAACGTGAACTACGCTCTCCCACTCTCTCTCTCTCTCTCATAGTTTCATGTGTTATCTTTCACTTCACTTCTTTCTCTCACATACTCTCTCTCTCTCTCTCGCTCTCTCTCTCGCTCTCTCATGGATTCATGTTATCTCTTTATTTCCGTTGTCTCTCTACCACAATCTCTCTCTCTCTCTCTCTCGCTTACTCTTTATCTCGCAATTTCTGTCCCTCCCTCTTAATTCATTAATTTCTCTCATTCCTCCCTTATATTTCTCTCATCTTCCCATCTCTTCTCTCTCCTTCTTATCTCCGATTTCTGTCCCCCTCTTTCTCGTTCCGCATCCCTATTTCTTTCTCTCTCTCTCTCTCTCTTCATCTATAATTTCTCTCTCTCTCTCTCTTCATCTAAAATTTCTCTCTCTCTCTCTCTCTCTCTGTCTCTGTCATTGACTATTTCCCAGTGTCAAACACTTGCACTCTAGACAGGTGTCCATTAATTCACCATTTTCTTTTTTTTTACCCATGATGCACCGAGATATTCCCCCAAAGCCCGAAGCACGTGAAAATATCGTGTCAACAGTCCACTTCCGCCAACAGTGACACCAACGGGATTAAAATTGTAAAACAAAGGCCCATAACTCTATAGTATGATTGCGCACGTTTTCAAATCGGACAAAAATAAACCCCTGTGTATTTTTTTTCCTGATCCTAAATCAACATGAGGCCCAATCGCCTTCTTGTTCCTATAATGGATTCATCAATACTCGTCCTAATTGTGGCATCGATCCTAGCCAGCAGATTTGTGAAATTCTGATCATTACAGTTATTATATTAAGAGGGTGGCCTTCTCTTTTCCCTCCCCCCATTTATGTCGTTCTTCCTGCATTTTTCTATCCATTTCCTTTCCTTCTCTCACCCCCCCCCCTTTCTGGGTGTATATTCACTGCCTCACCTCTGCTTTGCCTGAGCTGGTAGCCAACAACCGGCCTTTGCAGAAAACGGCTGCCCATTCTAATGCATGATATCAAAATTAATTACAGACAAAAAAATGCTCTACCTGGAAACGGAAGTTCGAAATCGAATTCCCACGCCTGCGTATAGCAAACCGTATTGCTACCGGATTTAGCACTAGAAGGTTCAATGAACACTGGATAACCATGGAGCTTAATACGGAGATCCTGGATCACAGATAAAAGGTGAGCACATGACATAGGAAGCGGACCCTGGAAATTGCAAGGCGATGCTTAAATCGGCAATAAATGAGTCCAGAATTTGGCCTCGGGGAAATAACTTCTCCGTTTCGGTGCGTTGGACGTCATTAAAGCTCAAACTTACTGCTTTGTCGGGTCTGTGGAGTGTGGCCCGAGTCCGTCGGTGTGGGTTTTGTGGTCTGTGCTGGGTAAATATTGGAGGTTTTATTTGTTTGTTTTTTTTCAGGCCGTCGACTCAGAGCTTCTGTAGGGCGAGGAGCTATTCACAGGGTTACATGACGGTCCATTAGAGCTTAGAGAGGTAAATCGTGTTGAATAAGACAGACTCGCTGCCGGCCGTTAGAGATTGTGCTGTATTAGATTTTTACTTTTTTTTTTAAACTTTTTTTTTTTAAATATACATTGCACTTCATTAAGATTACCCCAAATACCTAATCTTACTGTGAAAAAGTAACCTGGTAATGCTTAATAATCTGATTAAGAAAGTTAACAATTTTAATTTGAAGCATTTAGACCAGCGTTCACCAGATGGTGGTCCGCGAACCTTGCATTGCCGGTCCGTAAAACATGAATATTTCAGATCAAATTAAAAGAAAATATCATTAACAAATCTGGCTCGACTCCCTGGTCCACAGGTCCACCGGTCCGCCGAACTTAAAGGTTTTCGAAGACGCTGATCTTCGATAACAAATAACTGGCGATAGCTGCGCAACATGTTTATACCACAGGTTAAATGTAGCGTAGCTATAAATGGGGAAGATAGATGTAGATCCTGTAGGAGATTATTAGATCAGGGACAAATGCCAGATGCAGGGGAGAGACTTCATTATGTTTTTGTTTTTTTAATAGTGTAGACCAGGGGTGGGAAAACTTTAGTAACTATGAGCCAGATTTAAGAGGTAACAGAGGCATGGGAGCCAGATTCAAGAGGTAACTGAGGCATGGGAGCCAGATTCAAGAGGCAACTGAGGCATGGGGGCCAGATTCAAGAAGTAAAGAAGAATGGCAGCCAGATTCAAGATGTAATAGAGGCATGGCAGCCAGATTCAAGAGGTTGCAGAGGAATGGGAGCCAGATTCAAGAGGTAACAGAGGCATGGGAGCCAGATTCAAGATGTAACAGGGGCTTGGCAGCCAGATTCTAGAGGTAACCGAGGCATGGGAGCCAGATTCAAGAGGTAAATGAGGCATAGGAGCCAGATTCAAGAGGTAACTGAGGCATGGCAGCCAGATTCAAGAGGTAACTGAGGCATGGGAGCCAGATTCAAGAGGTAATACAGGCAAGGCAGCCAGATTCAAGAGGTAACTGAGGCATGGGAGCCCGATTAAAGAGGTAACAGAGGCATGGGAGCCAGATTCAAGAGGTAACTGAGGCATGGCAGCAAGATTCAAGAGGTAACTGAGGCATGGGAGCCAGATTCAAGAGGTAACAGAGGCTTGCAGCCAGATTCAAGAGGTAACTGAGGCACGGGAGCCAATAATGGTGGAAGCGGAGAAGGAAGTTGGGAAGCGTTTCACCCGAATTTATTGGAATTTTTTTATTAATATTTGTTATCAAACATCGCGTGGAACAAATTCGTTGTCAAAAACCTCTTCTGTCTACTCGTGTATGAATGGGAATGGGCCTTGTCACATTTTATTTTTTCTTCCTCCACACCTTTGAATGATTACAATGACTTTATTATGCGTGAATTTAAAAAAAGAACAATTAACTATGTTCTGTAATAGTTAAAGCATCAATGTATAATTGTAAATAAAGTTTAGTGTTTATCACTAAATTTTAACATCACTGAAATTTCTGAAGACCTTAACTCCAGAACAAGAAGACAATGTCTATCCCCAGAAAATGTGGATTTTCAACCCCAAAACAACCCCATATAGTAGTAGTAACATTTGAAACAACCCCATATAGTAGTAGTAACATTTGAAACAACCCCATATAGTAGTAACATCTGCAATAGAAAATTTAAATTACACATTCATTTTTCTCTTCTTTTTTATGATTTTTTTTTTTAAATTGAAGCCGAGCCATTCAAAACGAAGTCGTGAGCCACATTAGGTGCGCGAGCCATAGTTGGCTCGGTAAACCGTTTGCTCACCCCTGGAATAGTGATAGTTTAAAAAAAAATAAGACTTTAATTTTTTCATTAAAGTTTGGGCCTTGTTGTGTTTTACCAAGTGTATGTCCTGTCCTTTCATTGTTTAACCATTAATAGGTTCCTGATTGACCACAAGCTTATACTCAGAACAGGGGCATAGGAAAGGGGGGCCAGAGGGGGCGGTCAGCCCCGGGTGGCCCTTTTTTCCTTTAACAGACAGGGGTGGCATTTTAGGCCAACTAAAGGGATATTTTCGTCGATGAGGGGCGACGAAATTCTCTGCTCCACCTGGGTGGCACTAACCTAGATACGCCATTGGATCGGGAAAAAATTTGATATCTAAGCTACAAAAAAAAAAAAAAAAAAATTTAAAAGACCTTTCGTGACCTTAAAAAAATTGACAAAAAGTAAAATGTGTAAAAGTGA
>CAXITT010000047.1:118296-129614 GCA_964033795.1 Lymnaea stagnalis | reverse complement strand
CAACAAAAAAAAAAAAAAAAAAAGATTTTATTCCTGCAGGTCTGTCCCTACGACTCCGCGGAGCTTTGGCCCAGCGTGGCTAAAACCTGGTCTTTTTATAGATTTTTCTTGTCTCCCTTTGGGACCAATGAAGCATGTTTCGCATAGTTGTGTCATTGTGACATTGGGTAGGACACGGTGAACCAGGTAATGCTCATAATTAAATGACAAGGAAAGGTGAGGAAGAAAGAGATGAAGGAGTGAAAAGAGATATATACAAACTTATTTTTTTATATGCATGAAATGTACCCTCTCTCTCCCTCTCTATGACATAGAAAGTATGTCTCTCTCTCTTTGCCCTGTCTCTCGATTTCTCCAGCTTTCTCCCTCTCTATCCATTTCCCTCCCCTCTCTCCCTTTCACCCCTCTTTCTCTCTCTCTCTCTCCCCTCTCCCTCCCCCCCTCTCTCTCTCTCTCTCTCTCTCTCACACACACATTCTCTGTATGGTTCGTGTAAAACACACACATTATAATATTTATTGGTTGCTTAAAACTATTGGTTGTATGCGATGATTCCACGATTTTCAATTGAACAGTTTCTCCCAGTTGTCTGTAAACATCTCTGAATTCATGTGAATAAAAAGCTTTTAGAGGACATTTTTCTGTGCAGTGCATCGGAATTGAAATTGAGGCATGGGAGCTCTATATTTTACTACATATTGGTCTAAGACTCAAAGACTTAGGAGCTTTATATTTTACTACCTAGTAGTTTGGGACATGGAAGCTCTACATTTTACAACATATTAGTCTAAGACTCAAAGACTCAGTAGCTTTATATTTTACTACCTAGTAGTTTGGGACATGGAAGCTCTACATTTTACTACATATTAGTCTAAGACTCAAAGACTCAGGAGCTTTATATTTTACTACCTAGTAGTTTGGGACATGGAAGCTCTACATTTTACTACATATTAGTCTAAGACTCAAAGACTCAGGAGCTTTATATTTTACTACCTAGTAGTTTGAGACCTGGTAGCTCTTTATTTTTCGCTCGACCTATTTTAAAAGCATGATTTCTAAATTTTACAACCAACCAATTTTAAACTTATTAGTTCTATTTACACACTATTAATTTACGATGTTTAAGCTCTATATTTCACACTCCTGTAGTTAGACGTTATGCCAATCCTGGAGACGTTCGTCTAGTCTTTTAGTCCAAAATGGAGTTTTACCATGAATTATCTGCCCCTGGAGCTCGTGTGTTTGTTTTGGAAATTGGGGGTAAAGGGTGGTCACTCTCATTGGTAACGAGATGCAAAATAAAAATCAACCAAAAAAAAAAAATGAAAATGGAAGCAGGGCTTTAAAAGAAATGTGGGCGGGGGTGAGTGGGCTTTGGGAATCGGTGGGGTGTGTGTGGTGGATGGTGTGGTGGAGTGTGTGGCGGGGTGTGTGTGGTGGAGCGTGTGGCGGGTTGGTTCTAGGATTCGGGTACTCAAACAGGAGCAAATTGGTGTGATTAATGTTTGACGATTTTCTCATGACATTTGCTGGATTCGATTTGGTTGGAAGAATTATTGGTTGAACGTCTATTAGAAAAGACCTTTCTGTTCTGGTAATATAATGTCGTCTATACCAGGGGTTCCCCAACTGCGGCGATCGTACACCCCCCAGAGGGGTGCGAGGTGGAATTTATGGGAGGGCGGGGAATAGAAATGTCATAAACATAGCGGCATTCGACTTTTAAATTATGTAATAAATGTTTGTATATTTTTTAATTCAACTTATTCAAAAAGATTTAATAATTCACAGGCCAATTTTCTAAGCTCTGCAGTTTTCTTTGAAATTCAATGAACACAGCAGAGCTCCATTTTTTTTTTTTTTAAATTTCAAATTACATTTTTACTTTTGTAAGGGGTACGAAATAAACCTGACACATTTGCGTCTATTTCCTCATGCCTTTTAACCCTCAGATTATAATACCATCGCTGAGTAACCCTTACATTTTTACTTTTGTAAGGGGTACGAAATAAACCTGACACACTTGCGTCTATTTCCTCATGTCTTTCAACCCTCAGATTGTAATACAATCGCTGAGTAGCCCTTACATTTTTACTTGTGTAAGGGGTACGAAATAAACCTGACACACTTGCGTCTATTTCTTCATGTCTTTTAACCCTCAGATTATAATACAATCGCTGAGTAGCCCTTGCAACCAGGGAAGTATCCCCCTTCAAACCATTCAGAGTTAAATCGCAAACCACTCTGAAACACAAGAGCCAGAATGATCAATTCATTCATCGTGGGCCCTCAAAATGTAGAAGAAGAAGAAGAACTTAATTTAGCATTTGTAGTGGTGCCAGACTTGTAAGAATAATTCGAAGGTAGTGTGGACCACTAAAAAATGAAGGGAAATCATTGCTCCATAAAGTAACATCTCAAGTAACTTTTTTTTTTTTAAATCATTATTTTAAGCTAATTTAAGAAATGATTTTTTAATGAATGTATTAGAATGAATGCAAAAACAAATGAATTAGAGGAAAAGTCTTAAAATGTTTTATAAATTATATTTTGGATTTTATTTGCTTTTACGAGCAACATCATATCTGGGACAGAATGGCGGAGATCTCGTCTTAAAAGATAAGTCCCTCGTAGTACAGTAGCTAGGGTTAGACCCATCCAAGGTGGGCCAAGGCCCGCTTTTCCTAAAAAGAAACTTGCCAGTTGTCATTAATCCCACCCTTAAGAAAAAGAAGGGTGCCGCCAGGGGTGGCCCGTCCACCATCCACCCCATCCTGCGCCCCTGGGTCATCGGCTAGGATATCATTTGGCCTAACAGATTGAATTCGGTATAAAAAAAATAGAATGCTGTCTACAAAGCTTGCCGTGACATGTAACATGGGTTGGTCATGTATCTGTTATAATATAAAACTACCCACACTATAAGATCTAACCCAAGTACATATTCCTAAAATGGCCCCTAAAACTACTAATACAGGCCGAGCTATAAGATCTAACCCAAGTACATATTCCTAAAATGGCCAATAAAACTACTTATACGGGCCAGGCTATAAGATCTAACCCAAGTACATATTCCTAAAATGGCCAATAAAACTACGTATACAGGCCGAGCTATAAGATCTAACCCAAGTACATATTCCTAAACTGGCCAATAAATACAAGTGGACTTGTTAATTGCGGTGTCCATCCTGGAGGACATGATAAATCTGGGGATGTGGGATGAGGATAATTTCCCCCCTCCATTGACACCACGGAAACAGAATTAAGATGTTGGAGGAAAAAATCTGGAAGGACGTGTTCTCTCGGCGCTGGCTGGAGATGGAATCTGCAATCAGGCCCATTGAGACGTCGGCGTTTATTCTGGAAACAGTGTTTGTTCAGGAGATGCAGCCTCCATTGACTCCCGCGAGACCACGTCACCTTTCGCGCCACCTAGCGGCGAGATCACCGACATCCGGGGCAAGGAGAAAAGTTGAAGTAGCCCCCACCCCCCCCCCCTTTTTTTTTTCCCCCCAAACACACACACACTTTTTTTTTAAAAAATTGGTTGAAATTAAAGTCTAACTTCATGAAATGTTAACGGGTGATTTAAAGTGGTTTGGAACAAGCTATGAACTTAAATGGCTAGAGTCATGAATTGCAATTTATATATATATATATATATATATATATATATATATATATAAGAAATTCACGAACATATTTTACTCTTAGACTCTGATACTTTTTATTATATTAATTCCCTAAGCCATGACTAATTACTTTACGCACAATCACCGTCATTATTCGCTTGGATCAAACTCAGCCATCACTTGTATCAAACTCAGCCATCAATTGGATCAATATCAGCCATCGCTTGGATCAAACTCAGCCATCCATTGGATCAATATCAGCCATCGCTTGGATCAATCTCAAACATGACATGATGATGATGATGATGATGATGATGATGATGATGATGATTGAATACTTTCATGGCGCTTGTGTCCATGCTTTTTAGCATGCTCAAAGCGCTCTGACGTCTAAAATCTATTTAAAGCTAAAAGTCTTTAATGCTTCCTAATTGATTTTTATCATTTTCAATTTCCCTAAAATATTGAGACAAACTGTTCCACAAATTAGGCGCTATAGCTTCAAAATAGAGCACTCCGTATGACTTCTTTCTGCGTCCATCCACACTGGGAACTCTTAGTGCGGAATGTGTTGAAGAGCTCAGGTTCTTTAGGGATACATGTTTATAAATCAGTTCTTTAAGATATTCTGGTGCAGAGTTTTCTAAGCATCTGTACGCCAGGGACAGAATTGCGCTCACTCACTGGAAGCCAATGGAGATCTTTAAGAACTGGGGTCAATCTCAGACATTACTTGGATGAATCTCAGACATCACTTGGAGCAATCTCAGCCACCCCTTGGATGAATCTCAGCAATCACTTCGATCAATCTCGTCATCACTTGGATCAATCTCATACCTCACTTGGACCAACCTCAGACATCACCTGGATCAATATCAGTCATCACCTGGATCAATATCAGTCATCACTTGGATCAATCTCAGACATCGCTTGGATCAATCTCAGACATCGCTTGGATCAATCTCAGACATCACTTTGAGCAATTTCAGACATCGCTTGGATCAATCTCAGCCATCACTTGGATCAATCTCATACCTCACTTGGATCAATCTCAGACATCACTTTGATCAATTTCAGATATCGCTTGGATCAATCTCAGCCATCACTTGGATCAATCTCATACTTCACTTGGACCAACCTCAGACATCACCTGGATCAATCTCAGACATCGCTTTGATCAATCTCAGAGATCACTTGGATCAATCTCAGTCATCACTTTGGATCAATCTCAGACATCACTTGTCCCATATGTAAATACTCATATAGCTACAGACCTAGCTCAGTTTTTGATATGTGAAGGGTTTTTATTATTTAATTGCAAGATAATTTGTTCTCGAGACTACTGTTGTATTCGAATACATTCTTAGAATGGTATTGATTAATGCAAGATATTTTGTTCTCAAGACCACTATTGTATTCGAATACCTTCTTAGAATGGTATTGATTAATGCAAGATATTTTGTTCTCAAGACTACTATTGTATTCGAATACCTTCTTAGAATGGTATTGATTAATGCAAGACGTCTGCACTTCAGTGATTCTCAGGGGAGTTTCTTTAAAAACAGCGCCCCTCCTGTTAAGTGATTTCGCTGTTATATCCCCTGGGAGGGGGGGGGGGCGCATCTTGCTTTTTGCAATCTCAACAAAAGAGGTCACTAATGTGAAAACGGTTAAAGCTGGATGAAGGCACCGAATGTGACGCACGGAGATGCGTTTAGTATGGAGACTTTTGTGTCAGTGGACATCTGTTTGTCCCCCAACATGTGTCAATGGACAATTGTTTGTCCCCAAACATGTCCCGTTCGATTTTATTTTATTTTTAACTTAACATTTTGGTATTTGGGAAACTGATTATTTGATTGGCACCTTCAATTATCCGTTACACTGATTAGATGAATGTGAATTGTATATGTGAAATGTAAATGTGAACTGCGAATGTAAACTTTGAATGTGAACTGTGAAGGTAAACTATGAAATCTTAATGTAAAATGTGAAAGCTAACTGTGAATGCGAAATTTGAACTGTGAAAGTGAACTGTAAATATGAACTGTACAAGTTAACTATGAATGTGAATTGTGAACTGTGAATGTAAACTGTAAATGTGAACTGGAAATGTGAACTGTGAATGTGAACTGTGAATGTGAATTGTGAAAATAAACTGTTCATGTGAGCTGTGAATGCGAGCAGTGAAGATGAGCTGTGAATGTGAACTGTGAATATGAACTGTGAATGTGAGATTTGAATGTAAACTGTGAATGTGAGCTGTGAATGTTAATTGTGAATGTGTGCTGTGAATTTGAACTGTGAACGTGAGCTGTGAATGTGAACTGTGAATGTGAGCTGTGAATGTGATCTGTGAATGTGAGCTGTGAACTGTGAACTGTGAATTTGAACTGTGAATGTGAACTGTGAATGTGAACTGTGAATGTGAACTGTGAATGTAAACTGTTCATGTGAGCTGTGAATGCGAGCTGTGAATATGAACTGTGAATATGAACTGTGAATGTGAGATTTGAATATAAACTGTGAATGTGAGATGTTAATGTGTGCTGTGAATGTGAACTGTGAATATGAACTGTGAATGTGAGATTTGAATATAAACTTTGAATGTGAGCTGTGAATGTGAGCTGTGAATGTGTGCTGTGAATGTGAACTGTGAACGCGCGCTGTGAATGTGAACTTTGAATGTGAGCTGTGATTGTGGGCTGTGAATGTGAACTGTGAATGTGAGCTGTGAACTGTGAATGTGAGCTTTGAATGTGAACTGTGTATGTGAGCTGTGAATGTGAGCTTTGAATGTGAACTGTGAACTGTGAACTGTGAATTTGAGCTATGAATGTGAACTTTGAATGTGAACTGTGAACTGTGGATTTGAGCTGTGAATGTGAACTTTGAATGTGAACTGTGAACTGTGAATTTGGGCTGTGAATGTGAACTTTGAATGTCAACTGTGAACTGTGGATTTAAGCTGTGAATGTGAACTTTGAATGTGTACTGTGAACTGTGAATTTGGGCTGTGAATGTGAACTTTGAATGTAAACTGTGAACTGTGAATTTGAGCTGGGAATTTGAACTGTGAATGTGAACTGTGAATGTGAACTGTGAATATGAACTGTGAATGTGAGATTTGAATATAAACTGTGAATGTGAGCTGTGAATGTGTGCTGTGAATGTGAACTGTGAACGCGCGCTGTGAATGTGAACTTTGTATGTGAGCTGTGAATGTGAACTGTGAATGTGAGCTGTGAACTGTGATTGTGGGCTGTGAATGTGAACTGTGAATGTGAGCTTTGAATGTGAACTGTGAATGTGAGCTGTAAATGTGAACTTTAAATGTGAACTGTGAACTGTGAATTTGAGCTATGAATGTGAAC
The DNA here is from genome assembly GCA_964033795.1 of Lymnaea stagnalis. NCBI lineage: Eukaryota > Metazoa > Mollusca > Gastropoda > Lymnaeidae > Lymnaea > Lymnaea stagnalis. The sequence continues at coordinate 122,608 of CAXITT010000047.1, read as the reverse complement.
TTTGGATGTGAACTGTGAACTGTGGATTTGAGCTGTGAATGTGAACTTTGAATGTGAACTGTGAACTGTGAATTTGAGCTGTGAATGTGATCTTTAAATGTGAATTGTGAACTGTGAATTTGAGCTATGAATGTGAACTTTGGATGTGAACTGTGAACTGTGGATTTGAGCTGTGAATATGAACTTTGAATGTGAACTGTGAACTGTGAATTTGAGCTGTGAATGTGATCTTTAAATGTGAACTGTGAACTGTGAATTTGAGCTATGAATGTGAACTTTGAATGTGAAATGTGAACTGTGAATTTGAGCTGTGAATGTGATCTTTGAATGTGAACTGTGAACTGTGAATTTGAGCTGTGAATGTGAACTTTGAATGTGAACTATGAACTGTGAATTTGGGCTGTGAATGTGAACTTTGAATGTCAACTGTGAACTGTGGATTTAAGCTGTGAATGTGATCTTTGAATGTGAACTGTGAACTGTGAATTTGAGCTGTGAATGTGAACTGTGAATTTGAGCTGTGAATTTGAACTGTGATTGTGAGCTGTGAATGTGAACTGTGAATGTGAACTTTGAATGTGTTTTGTGAATGGGAACTGTGCATGGGAAATGTGCATGTGAACTGTGAATCCGCTCACCTCCGGTGTTTCCCAGAAATCCCTGCGGTGTGGCCACGTCGCTGGTAGCATCGATAAGAGGAGGTATCATGGAATTGCAGGAGTCGTCAGATCCGTTCTGAACAATGCTGCTGTTCGGGTGCCTGCTGTTGTTCCTCGGCGGGTTGGCTGTTTTGATATAACAGTTAAAACTCGATTCGTTAAAAGTGTAAAATTGGTAAACGAACGCTACTTCCTCTTCGACGGGAAGTATAAGAATCTCTTATACTCCAGCACAAACATTCTTTACAAACGTTGGCCTACGCCGCGAAAGCTACTTAGCTGTTCGCTCCTTGACCTACTTAAATAAGAACACTTTCACCCCCCTCTTGAAAACACCTCCTCTTGAAAACACCCCCCTCTTGAAAACACCCCCCTCTTGAAAACACCTCCTCTTGAAAACACCCCCCTCTTGAAAACACCCCCCTCTTGAAACCACCCCCCTCTTGAAAACACCCCCCTCTTGAAAACACCCCCCTCTTGAAAACACCTTCTCTTGAAAACACCCCCTCTTGAAAACACCCCCCTCTTGAAAACACCCCCTCTTGAAAACACCTCCTCTTGAAGACACCCCCTCTAAATAATTTTGTAAATAAGTCTAAGCATTTATTTTTTTTTACTTTATTATTGATTTTTTTTTTTTTTTTAAATCAACGGCAATCACCAAGTCACGCGCTTACCTTTCTTAAGGTATGTGAGGTAGCTGAATAGAACTTGGCCGTCCTGGGGTCCCGCCAGCTTGGACATGTCGTCCCAGGTCAGCCGACAGAGCTGCGAGCCGTCCATGCCGAAAAACTGGGCAGTGTCCACGTCGGTGAGGTTGTACTCGCCGGCGGTCCATCTCAACCACTCGGTCACGTGATCCTGTGTCCAAAGGGCTATGTCTGTGGGGTGAATGAGGTAAGTGTTACCTGTGAAGTGCACTACCTGGTATGCTATAAAATGCGCGTGAATGTAGATTTTATCGTAGACGATGACTGTATTGTTGAACGGCACTTGTAGTCAGTGTCCCCGGCTTTGAACTAGGCTTCATTGAATGTTGAGTAATGGTAGACCTTATAATGATTTGGAAAAATCATTTCAATGAAATTCTCTATTACTTCCATTTAAAAATGTTTGATGCAAAGTTAAATTGAGTAAAGATGACTATTTTGTTCCCTTTCTATTGTTAGAGCGGTTGTTTCCCCCACCCTTTTTTTTTCTCCCTTGTTTTTTCTTTGTGTATGTGTTAGTGCAGCGGTTCTCAACCTGTGGGTCGCAACCCCTTTGGGGGTCGTGGGACCCTTTTCCAGGGGTCGCCTAAGACCATCTGAAAAAATATATCCTTACAGCTATGAAGTAGCAACGAAAATAATTATGTGGCTCTGGGGTCGCCACGACACGAGAAACTGTATTAAGGGGTCGCGGCACTAGAAAGGTTGAGAACCACTGTGTTAGTGTTTAGTGTGTAAAAAGTATTTAATTTTAATATTTTGTTTCTGGACCAGTGACTGTGTGGTGCTGGCTATATAACTTCATTTGGTTTAATGTATTCAAATATTTTAATTAATAAATTATCCAATAATTATGAGGCATGGGTTTTGATGACCACTCCTCAACGTGATTTTCGCCTCACTAAGTCCTCACTAGCCCCAGCGATCTGAAATGTGGTACACGGCTAAGCACGGTGGACGTAATGAAATCTGTAGGATGAAACCATCTTAACCTGTCAATAATTACTCCAAAATAATGAATAGGTCTAGCGACGACTGTTTATTTTCAAACAATGGGAATGGAGGACAAAAGTGTAAACGGTGGCAAAAAAACTTCCTGTGTGTTTCCAACAGTGGTTGGATTCGACAGGTTATCTACAGCCATAGTCATTTATCGATGGCCCGACGTGAAGTGAGTAACACGAAAAAAAAAAGGGGGGGGGGGGGGGGGGGGGGGGTGGGGGGAGGAAGAGGGGGGGGGGGGTGTGGCCCGGACAGATTTTTTTTTTAAAGGGATGCAGCATTTGTGTTTATTTATTAAACTTTACATTTCTTGTGTTTGATGTGTGTTCTGTGTGTGATGTGTATTCTTTGTGTTTGACGTGTTTTCTGTGCGTTTAATGTGTGTCTCTGTGTGTTTGATATGTGTTATGTGTGTTCGATCTTTGTTCTGTGTGTTTGATAATGCGTTCTGTATGTGTGTTTAGTTTTTGTGAACTAGGGGGAAGGAAAAAGTCAAGGATCGCCGCCCCCCCCCCCCCGGGGTAACAAAGACCCCGGTTCCCCCCCTTGCCGGATGACTCAATTTTTGGGTGGCAAGCTGGGNTCTGTGCGTTTAATGTGTGTCTCTGTGTGTTTGATATGTGTTATGTGTGTTCGATCTTTGTTCTGTGTGTTTGATAATGCGTTCTGTATGTGTGTTTAGTTTTTGTGAACTAGGGGGAAGGAAAAAGTCAAGGATCGCCGCCCCCCCCCCCCCGGGGTAACAGAGACTCCAGTTCCTCCACTTGGCGGATGACTCAATGTTTGGGTGGCAAGCTGGGATGAAGTGATTGCACATTGTCTTCGAGAACAGACACGTCTTGATAAAGCTGCAGAAAGATGGCAAGCACTCCTAGGAACGTGCCATTTCATCAAAACACTCCGCCAGAATCTGAGTTCGAAGTCTCCAAACTTCAAACTCCGCCAGAATCTGAGTTCGAAGTCTCCAAACTTCAATTTTTTTTACAAATGTCCAATGTTTGGCCATTCTTGAACATTCATAATATAGGTCAGAGTTTGTATAGTAAAAAATAGAATTTGGATACCTTTTTTTTTTAAATCCTTCGTTACCTTTACTTTTGTTCGTGGCTGGCTGGCAAAACCTTCTGACTGCTAATTGACTCACTTACCGTCAACCTATCGAGCTGAAACTTTGCTTAAGGACTCATATGAGGATATGAGGCTAGAGGCGAAGGTGGTAACCTCTAGCCGACGATTCTTTCTATGCAGCCCTGACAAGCTGCAAGGCAACCGTTTCGTCCCAGCTACTTCGCAAATTAGTTGCATGGTGGAAACCAACTGTAGAAACCCTCTTAATGGCGTCCCACGCTTCCCCGGGTTGGGTGGGGGAAGATATTAGGACGTAAATTTACCATTCCCGACTCCTGAGAAAGTCAATCGTGTGCACTGTGTGCAAACACAGTGTCGGACCGACCGGGTGTCTTTGGCGCGGCATCCAGCGGAAGCCGATCGATCAGACTTGGGTGGGAGCTGTCCTGGCAAAGAGACATCTCCAACGTGCCGCTTCGTGGTCCGAAACCGGGCTTAGGGGGAGGGAATGCTTTGGGGGAGGGCATAAGAGCATTAGCTCGACGGCCCGCTGACCCCATTTCTTAATGTGACATAGGAACTCATAGCCGATAGCAACACAATTATTATTTTTTTAATGTTCATCTTCCAAACCCATAAAATAAGTTTTTTTCCTGTTTTTAAGGGAAAGAAGATTAAGAAGATGATTTCAGGAAATAAAATTACTTAATAACTGCACACAAAATGAGATTCATGTCTTTTTTTTTTTTTTTTTTTTTTTTTTTTTTTTTTGTGTTTTTGGGTTGTAATTTTTTTTTTTTTTTTTTTTTTTTTTTTTTAAAAAAAAATTTCTTTACTGAACACACCCTTTGCCCCCATTTTTTATAAAAAAAA
>CAXITT010000047.1:103087-117936 GCA_964033795.1 Lymnaea stagnalis | reverse complement strand
GGTGACCCCTCGACCCCCCGCCCTCTCCCCTTTTTCCAGCACGTTTTTTTTTTGGTGCCATTGTACACTTGTTATTCGCCCCCCGCCCTTAACCTTATCCATAGACTGTATTTACGCCATAAACTCACCTGCTGGAACCACAACTTCCCTCCCACGTCGCTTCCCCTGATGGCCCATGGGAAAATCACGTGACATGTTACAGTAGCCCGTCTGCTGACCTGGCTGACAGCCCATGACGTGGTCGGAATGTTCCTTCTCCGGGTCGTCCATCAACTCGGACGAGCTCCTATCGCGGCCCGTGTTTTTCCCGAAGCTGAAATGCTCTTTCTCCGTGGGCGAGAACTGTTCCCAGAGCCCAGAGTTCACTGAGCCCGTAGAGGATGCGTCCTGCTTCACGCGGTAAGGCGTCTTACGTCGACCGCACACCAAGTTGGAACAGCTGGTGGACGAGGAAATGTTTGGGGCCGATGATTGGGTCAAACAGTGCGTCACGTTCGTCGAGGACTGGGCGCCGAATGACGTCATGAGGATGGATTCGGAGGTCGACAGCGCGTCATTCTGAAATAACGACAAGGTCGGATTCTGTAGTGAAAATTCTGGAGGCGTGGACACGGTCAAACGCGACGCAGCGAGATCGCCTGTTGAATTTTGAAAAAGGAAGGCCGGCTGCTGGCTCGCGCCATGTGGACTTTCCTCCATGCATGCTGGGATATCCTGCTGTATTGTAAAAGAACAAGAAGGGCGAGTTTCCTGTTCTTCATGATGGTTGGATGAGTTACTCGCCCCTAGCTCCAAAGGTGAACATACGCTGTCGTTCAGATTCTCGGGCAGTTGGTAGAATATTTTTCGATTACTTGAAAAGGACAGACTCTGGTCCTTCTCTGCAGGAGTCGATGCGTTTAGTGGTATGGTTGTATTCGAATACAACATCTTGGAATCGCCCGCCGCCTCTGTCATGTCATTAATGGACGAACGGTTGGTCAAGCGATCCAGGATCTGCCTCGTCGTTTGGCTGCCTTCAAGATCATCCGGACGAATTTCACAATTATTGTCCAAAAAGTTAAGAATGGAAGGCGTCGTTGAGTCGCCGAGGTGGTTGTTGCTGCTGTCGCCGTCCTGCAAGAATGGCGCATCATCCTGCGAGTACATACAGGACTTCTCGTCGTTGACGTCTTTGTGATGAAGGTTTTTACCGACAGCGACGACGCGAGTTTCCGGCGCATTCATTTCACTGCAGGATTTTGAGTTCTCGCTCGCATAATTAAGTGACGGGATGAAAGAGTCTTCAGTGAAACTTGCACTGTCAACCTTTGAGTCGATCTCGCGGGGATCTCTCTGATCATGTAAGCCGAGGTAGTGACGCTGGCCGTCACTCGCTGAGCTCGGAGATTTTCGCCTGTTCGAAGAATCTGAACAAATGTTGGGTATCGTCTCGGAAACAAACGTCGTCCCCCCGTAGTGACTCACGTCACTTCTCCTGATGGAGTTGAACGATTTCGAAGTCATCGCAGAATGTCTGGCAGCGGAAAATTTTGACATCGGCGCGTCCTCCACTGAACCCACACCACTATCCATCGCCGTTTTGTATTGTATGGAATTTGATGCCGATTTTGATTTTTTGACGCCTCCAAGGTGCCGCTTTGTGTTCTTCTGAGTTAGTTTCCTGCTGGCATGAACTTTCTCAGAGGCTTTTCCCCCGTGGACGTGGCCCGTCTCGTATGACTGCTGCATTCTTTAAGGTGATGGTACGCGGCTAATCTAGCTGATAACAAAAAGTAGATATATTTAAAAGTAAAATTTGCACCATGAAAACTCCAGCCTAATAAACTATGTGCCATGATAACTTAATTCAAACTAATTCCGTGTCACGATCAATAAATTCTAACCCATTGTGTTCATGATAACTTAATTCTAACCAATTGTGTGTCATGAAAACACAATTATAACCAATTGTGTGTCATGATAACTCAATTCTAACCAACGTTTTGTCATGATAACTCAATTCTAACCAATTAGCGTCATGATAACTTAATTCTAATCAATATCGTGTCAGGATAGCTCAGTTCTAACCAATTTTGTGTCATGATAACTCATTTCTAATTAATTTTGTGTCATGATAACTAAATTTAAACCAATTTTGTGTCATGATAACTCAATTTTAATTAGTTTTGTGTCATGATAACTAAATTAAAATCAATTTTGTGTCATGATAATTCAATTTAAAACCAATTGTGTGTTATTATAACTCAATTCTAATTAATTTTATGTCATGATAACTAAGTTTAAACCAATTGTGTGTTATTATAACTCAATTCTAATTAATTTTGTGTCATGATAACTAAATTTAAACCAATTTTTGTCATGAAAACTCAATTTTAATTAGTTTTGTGTCCTGATAACTAAATCTAAATCAATTGTGTGTCATGATAACTCAATTATAATTAATTGTGTGTCATGATAACTAAATTTAAACCAATTTTTGTCATGAAAACTCCATTTTAATTAGATTTGTGTCGTGATAACTAAATTAAAATAAATTGTGTGTCATGATAATTCCATTATAATTAATTTTGTGTCATTGATAACTAAATTTAAATCAATTTGTGTCATGATAACTCAATTCTAATTAATTTTGTGTCATGATGACTAAATTTAAACCAATATGGTGTCATGATAACTCAATTCTAATTAACTTTGTGCCATGATAACTAAATTTAAACCAATTGTGTGTCATGATAACTCAATTCTAATTAATTTTGTGACATGATGACTAAATTTAAACCAATTGTGTCATGGTAACGTAATTCTAATTAATTTTATGTGATGATAACTAAATTTAAACCAATTTCGTCATGATAACTCAATTCTAATTAATTTTGTGTCATGATAACTAAGTTTAAACCAATTTTTGTCATGATAACTCAATTTTAATTAATTCTGTGATATGATGACTAAATTTAAACCAATTGTGTGTCATGATAACTCAATTCTAATTAATTTTGTGTCATGATAACTAAATTTAAACCAATTGTGTGTGAGGATAACTCAATTCTTATCAATTTTGTGTCAGGATAACTCAAATCATGGACCTGCTTCATGCCACCCGGGAAAAATGCTTGGTCTCACTATAAAAGATCTAGTGACGCCCTCCCCAACCGCACCCCCATTCCTACGCCCCTGAGTGAATGTATGTGGACATCTGAGTGGACATCGATTTTATTGTATTGAAATTATTTTCAGCGGTTATCAAACTATTTTGAAGACGGATCCATAAAAATAAGTGTATGTTTCGGGGGGTGGGGGTGAACAGAAACTTACTTACTCTTCCAATTTTTTTGTAATGGCTAAAAATGTTTAACAGATTATTTTAAGTTAATGGGATAGTAAGTTAAATCATAAAGATAAAAATGAAACAATTGATATTAACACAAAGCTGCAGGCCTGGGGAACTTCAAAATACGGCCCAAGTGCCCAGAACCGGTCCGCCAGGTTTCCTAAACCCGGTCCGCATGTCGGCCTTACGGGTACCGGTGTTAATGCCCACTATGGTGCTAGAGTCGTCAATGCATGAAATTCCTATAGAACTAGCTAGTGTAGCGTAAAAATATACTCAACCAACACACATATGGGTATTTATTAAAGACTACCGTTTAGTCTTCCCCTTTAGGTCAGAATTTAAACTAGGGCAGCTGCCAACAGTCGGGATGTTCCAACACACAAAATAAATTAAAAATAAATATTTATATTTGAACTTTAAGGGTGCGGCTTATAATCAGGAGCGCCGTGTACTCAGAACAATACGGTAATAAGAACTAATGGACCGGCCAGAGAATACTCGGAACAATACGGTAATCAGAACTTATGGACCGGCCAGAGAATACTCGGAACAATACGGTAATTAGAACTTATGGACCGGCCAGAGAATACTCGGAACAATACGGTAATTAGAACTTATGGACCGGCCAGAGAATACTCGGAACAATACGGTAATTAGAACTTATGGACCGGCCAGAGAATACTCGGAACAATACGGTAATTAGAACTTATGGACCGGCCAGAGAATACTCGGAACAATATGGTAATTAGAACTTATGGACCGTCCAGAGAATACTCGGAACAATACGGTAATTAGAACTTATGGACCGGCCAGAGAATACTCGGAACAATACGGTAATCAGAACTTATGGACCGGCCAGAGAATACTCGGAACAATACGGTAATTAGAACTTATGGACCGGCCAGAGAATACTCGGAAGAATACGGTAATCAGAACTTATGGAACGGCCAGAGAATACTCGGAAGAATACGGTCATTAGAACTAATGGACCGGCCAGAAAATACTCGGAACAATACGGTAATAAGAACTAATGGACCGACCAGAAAATACTCGGAACAATACGGTAATCAGAACTTATGGACCGGCCAGAAAATACTCGGAACAATACGGTAATCAGAACTTATGGACCGGCCAGAAAATACTCGGAACAATACGATAATTAGAATTTATGGACCCGACAGAAAATATTAAGGCAATATAATTATCTGGGTCATCTAGTTTTTGATGACACTGCTTATCATCCAACGAGGTCTACCAGCCGTGACTGTAAGACTACCCTCCCCCGCCCTTGCTTTCCGTGACTGACATGCTGACCCTCCTACCCGAGAATGTAAGCCTGACCCCCCCCCCTTTTTTTTTGCCCCCGTGACTTACAGACTGACCACATGAGGACATGACTGTCAGTCAGATCTCTCCTGCAAAAAACAACCAAAAACAACCTCCGGATCCCCCCTCCCCCCCAACACCCCCACACCCCTAACAATGTCGACCAAATCCTTGGACCACGAACAACTAGCTCACATTTCATGAGTTCAACACTTTATATAATTTCCCTTTATGTTGTGTTGGATTTCTAAGGTCTCGAAACTATTTGACTTAATTATATTTCCATNAAAAAAAAAAAAAAAAATAAAAAAACATTACATTACAATTTAATTTATGACAGATGTCTTGTTGTACGTCAACAAAACTGGTATGTCGTTGATATTCACGAACACGTAACTAATTGCAACCCCACTATAAACCAAAAAAAAAAAAAAAAAAAAAAAAAAAAAAAAAAAAAATTAAGTTATTCGGTTATTATAAATACCAAACAAAGAAAACGTATTGGAAAAACAGAAGCTAATCATAGAAACCAACGTTGGTTTGGTGCAGGTGAAGTTAATATTTACAAATTTGAAAAAAAAAATAAATTACCCTCCTATATCCGTCAGTGTCTCCTTCCTGCCATCCTTCCTGGCTACGTCAACACCACTGACGTCCCCCGTCTTGTTTCGCCGTTCACCCCCAGCCACGGTTGGGGAGCTCTTCATCTCATCAGACGTACAGGACGGTGAGCACGGTTATAATTAGTGCTCTACTTATTCGATGCGCCGTGCCCGTCATTGGCCTGGCACGCTCTCCTCACCCCAAAACAGGATTTTTAAAATACACCACACACAAAAAAAAATCAGCAGTGTAAGGTTATTTTGTACTCTCTCATACTTGACAGTGTGGAGCATTACCACAGACGAATCTATTTATAGCCTGACCGTCTCTTCAGTGGATAATGTTTATGTCATTTTGTTGGTTGTGCTTATACACTTGCGTAATTGTAACACTTACACTTAGACTGAGTGGGGGTAACAACAAAAAATTAAAATATTCCGGTTTTTTTAAACCTTAATTTTGTTTCGGAACTTTTTAAAATGTTTGCTTTCTCCCGTTCTTTATAAAAAAAACAAAAAACAAAAAAAACCAACAAAACAAAAACCTTGGTTTTGAATGAAAATGTGTTTTTGATTTCTAGATTGGTGTCTCGTTTGACTGGATTCATATTTTTCAATCGTTAATTCTCTTGATATTAATCATTGTTTTACTGCCTAATTTTAACAGCCTTTTCCTCTGTAATGTTGTGCAACTTTCCTGGTTTAAGCTATCTTTTCACCAAACCAAACATAAATATGTTGTTGTTTTTTTCTAGCCGCTCCTTAATAATATATATATTTTTTGACAAACAGGATATTCCTGCAATATTTTACAAACTCTAATTTTAATTATTAAACTGATGCGAAGACTTTCAGAAATTGATTCTAAATATAAAGAAAACGTAATTCTTTTGTTTTTAATCTAGTGTTTCCGGCACCAAAAATTGATTCTTAATATAAAGAAAACGTAATTCTTTTGTTTTTAATCTAGTGTTTCCGGTACAAAAGTGTTTCCGTGCAAGCCAACGTAAATCAAAATCTATCGGAGGGAAAAAAGGACAATGTGGTCTATGAAGATACACTATTTATGGATTAGAGATAAACACGATGTATTTTGGAGCCTAGAAATAAAGTTAATAGTAAAATACTTCATTGCATTTGCTTAGCATATGCGGTGTTAAGATCAAGTAGTGTTTTGTCAATATCAAGTTTTACGCAAAGAAATCAAAGAAAATTAAGCCTTTAATCATGCATCGTTATCGGTTTTTTTTAATAAATTTCTATATTCGTGAATAGAAGTGAAATATTTATTTAAATAGATCAAGCATCTACGTAGAGTTTGTCTAAATAGATGTCTGTTTTACTTTTGTTTTATACATACGTGAAGTAAAACATACAAATGGAAAGAGTTTTTGAAGTTAGACATTTAAAAGAAGATTCAAAGATAGACTTCCTTCAGGGTATGAAGGGTAAAGATAGGAGGTGATTTAATAGTTGAACAAATTTCATACTTCCTTGATATACAGGAACGGGGACAAACCAGGCACACCACATTCAGCGAGATTGATGCTAGATTACACCAGGCAGATGACAGACTTTGTGTTCAGAACAGATAGATTTCATCTATGACTTTACACCAGGCAGGCATCAGAATTTATGTTTCAGAACAGAGAGATTTCAGCTAGATTACACCAGGCAGACGTCAAACTTTGGTTTCAGAACAGAGAAATTTCGGCTAGATTACACCAGGCAGACACCAGACTTTGTGTTCAGAACAGAGAGATTTCAGCTAGATTACACCAGGCAGACGTCAGACTTTGTGTTCAGAACAGAGAGATTTCGGCTAGATTACACCAGGCAGGCGTCAGACTTTGTGTTCAGAACAGAGAAATTTCGGCTAGATTACACCAGGCAGACACCAGACTCTGTTTGGTGAACGCCATTCCTGCTAGATCTACCCATGCTGTTTCCCCACTTCAACCTTTGTTATCATTTGTAAGCCATAATCTGCATCATAAGTGTTGGAGCCCGTCCACTGATGTTACCATTGGCTAGGAGTACGGAGTCCTTTTCGGCTAACTTATTTTAAAGAGAATGAGAATCGTTGAATCATTGTAAATGTTGACTTTCTGACCACTTCCTGTAGGTTATTCTATTCACTTTCAATAAAAGCCACATTAGATTTTTTTTTTGTTAGGCTCGAGAAACCTCGAATGTTTTTCACCTCTGACAATTTTTTTTTTTTTTTTTTTTTTTTAAGTTAAAAATTATTTTTTTATACACAACCAAGATACAAAATCAACAATCATAGGCCAGTTTTGATAACTCCGTTAGCTGTTCCGTGTGACACGATGAAGCTGATCTCAGTGATAAGGCTGTACAATTAAGTATATGTGAAGCTGTTAGTTTATTTACATGAAGCTTTTAGTAAGACATAATATTTTTTTTTAAATGAGAACCATAGAGATGTACGGTATGGTTGTACATCGCTTGGGACAACTGCAACACTCTCATTACATCGCTTGGCACAACTGCAGCACTTTTATTACATCGCTTGGCACAACTGCAGTACTCTCATTACATCGCTTGGCACAACTGCAGTACTCTCATTACATCACGTGGCACAACTGCAGTACTCTCATTACATCGCATGGCACATCAACACTCTCTCATTATATCGCTTGGCACAACTGCAGAACTTTCATTACATCGCTTGGCACAACTGCAACACTCTCATTACATCGCTTGGCACAACTGCAGAACTCTCATTGCATCGCTTGGCATAAACATCAACACTCTCTCATTACATCGCTTGGCACAACTGCAGTACTCTCATTACATCGCTTGGCACAACTGCAACACTCTCATTACATCGCTTGGCACAACTGCACTACTCTCATTACATCTCTTGGCACAACCGCATTACTCTCATTACATCGCTTGGCACACCTGCAATACTCTTACATCGCTTGGCACAACTGCAACACTCTCATTACATCGCTTGGCACAACTGCAGCACTCTCATTACATCGCTTGGCATAAACATCAACACTCTCTCATTACATCGCTTGGCACAACTGCAGTACTCTCATTACATCGCTTGGCACAACTGCAACACTCTCATTACATCGCTTGGCACAACTGCAATACTATCATTACATCGCTTGGCACAACTGCATTACTCTCATTACATCGCTTGGCACAACTGCAATACTCTCACTACATCGCTTGGCACAACTGCAGTACTCTCATTACATCGCTTGGCACAACTACAGTACTCTCGCCTTGGCTGGTCACACAAGAGTTCAAGTAGTTGAAACGAAGCTTACGAGGAGCTCAGTCTTTCAATGGGCCTTTGAGGGCTTTGTTTTAAGTGCTCACGCTCGGACCTTTGATATCCTCCTCATTGAGTCCTCTCTCGCTGAGTAAGCCTAGAGTGGACCCTTGCTGTTTGCTTAAACTGTTGTCTTCGGCCGTGTTGTGTTCATCCCTATAACTAAACTAAGTAGTTCAAATCCAGAGGAAGGGTCAGATAATTGTAAGAGACTGCGATTACTTATCCAAGCGCTGTACAAATCCTTATCTAAAACAATCCTAACCTGCAGCAATCCTATTCTGCAACAATCCTAATCTGCAAAAATCCTTTTCTGGAAACAATCATTATCTGCAACAATCATAATCTACAACAATCCTAATCTGCAACAATCCTAATCTGCAACAATCCTAATCCGCAACAATCCTAATCTACAACGATCCTAATCTGCAACAATCATTATCTGCAATAATCCTAATCTGCAACAATCATAATCTGCAACAATCCTAATCTACAACGATCCTAATCTGCAACAATCCTAATCTGCAACAATCCTAATCTGCAACAATCCTAATCTGGAACAATCCTCATCTGGAACAATCCTAACCTGGAACAATCCTAATCTACAACGATCCTAATCTGCAACAATCCTAATCTGCAACAATCCTAATCTGGAACAATCCTAATCTGGAACAATCCTAATCTGGAACAATCCTAATCTGGAACAATCCTAATCTACAACGATCCTAATCTGCAACAATCCTAATCTGCAACAATCCTAATCTGCAACAATCCTAATCTGGAACAATCATAATCTACAACGATCCTAATCTGCAAAAATCCTAATCTACAACGATCCTAATCTGCAACAATCCTAATCTGCAACAATCCTAATCTGCAACAATCCTAATCTGGAACAATCCTAATCTGGAACAATCCTAATCCGCAACAATCCTAATATGCAACAATCCTAATCTGCAACGATCAAAAATCCATCTTTGAAGCATTAGAATATTTCAACATTCCCACGAGAAAGCCTTAGGTTTGCTAACACACTAACTGTTGTGTGCCTTATGTTTGCTAACACACTAACTGTTGTGTTCCTTATGTTTGCTAACACACTAACTGTTGTGTTCCTTATGTTTGCTAACACACTAACTGTTGTGTTCCTTATGTTTGCTAACACACTAACTGTTGTGTTCCTTATGTTTGCTAACACACTAACTGTTGTGTTCCTTATGTTTGCTAACACACTAACTGTTGTGTTCCTTATGTTTGCTAACACACTAACTGTTGTGTTCCTTATGTTTGCTAACACACTAACTGTTGTGTTCCTTATGTTTGCTAACACACTAACTGTTGTGTTCCTTATGTTTGCTAACACAATAACTGTTGTGTTCCTTATGTTTGCTAACACACTAACTGTTGTGTTGTTAAAGTTCCAAATTAAAACTAGACAAAAGTACGTCCGTAGGAGTGGTCATCCTTAAATCTCACGTGGCTGTTGTCGAATTTTTGGATACTCTCTCTCTGTTCCTTTCTCTCTCTCTCTCCCTTCTACCTCTTTCTCTTTATCTCGCTCTTTCTATCTTTTCCCCGTCTCGCTACATCTTTCACTCTTTCTCTCTTTCTTTCTCTCGCTTTCTCTCTCTCTCTCTCTCTCTCTCTCATGCTCTCTTACTTTCTTTCTCTCTATCACTCTATCTCTAGTATTCATGTTCTGACATCAACCCACAAAGCCCCAACATTAACCCTATACACACCAACCCACAAAGCCCCAACATTAACCCTATACACATCAATCTACACAGCCCCAACATTAACCCTATACACATCAACCCACAAAGCCACAACATTAACCCTATACACATCAACCCACACAGCCCCAACATTAACCCTATACACATCAACCCACACAGCCCCAACATTAACCCTATACACATCAACCCACAAAGCCCCAACATTAACCCTATGCACACCAACCCACAAAGCCCAAACATTAACCCTATTCACATCAACCCACACAGCCCCAACATTAACCCTATACACATCAACCCACACAGCCCCAACTTTAACCCTATACACTCCAAGTGCTGACCTGACCGGTATCTCGAGGGAGCAAAGTTTTAGTCGACGAACAAGCAGATAGCGGATTTCAATGATAAATTTATATATCATAAAATTATGAAAAATAATCAGATTATTTATATATATTAACTTATTTCATTTCTGTCCGTCTATTAAGGTTTAATTAACCTAAATCATTTCAATTCAATCAAAAAGCCAAGATGGGCATAGGCAAAGGGGTTCGGGAGGTGGGTTGTGGGAGGGGAGGGATAATTTTTACAAATCTATAGTGTTACTGTCTTGGAAAGATTCATATCAATATTTATAAACAATGTGCTTACCCCCTGCCCCCCCCTCCCTCTCTCCCATCGTGACACTCCGTTTTTAACGTCATGTACGATGCGAGTGAACTATTTCCTGGTAAGACGATTGAGACAACGCTCCGGGTAAAGAGAAAACAGCAATGTGTGACGTGGTGCTAGGATTCGCACGCCTTGACCCCCGTGGTGCTAGGATTCGCACGCCTTGATCCCCGTGGTGCAAGAGAACTCTATCACACTCCGGATAAATCAAACTAGTATTATATTTTGAAATACGTAGTGGGAGCCATACGTGTCCGTACTGTTAAAATAAACCATGTTGATTCAGAAAGGTTTTAACTTATTTTTTTCCCCTTGCTTTTTTTTAAATAGTGTTTCAGGGGGGGGGGGGTTCGTTCTTTTTTTATTTTTTATAGATATAATTTTGAAGTGCCTAATGTTTAAGGTAAACCATGTTGATTCAGAAAGGTTTTAACTTATTTTTTTCCCCTTGCTTTTTTTTAAATAGTGTTTCAGGGGGGGGGGGTTCGTTCTTTTTTTATTTTTTATAGATATAATTTTGAAGTGCCTAATGTTTAAGGATGTAATCAAACAACAGATTTTGTCTTGTTTCCCTGCAACTGGACGTCTCCCACCAACTCTTGACTTCTTATCTCTGGCCCGCCTCTGATATCCAGGATGTACACACAACTGATGGAAGATGTTGATGGCAAGAAAAGTCTTGAAGTGGATTCGTTTGTCCCTTGACGGAGCTAAAATAAGTACATGAATTGTCAAAACTGTCACTTATCTATCTATGAGTGAATCGCATTTATTTTTTTTTATTTTTTTTTTATTTTTTAAGCGCGGCATGCACTGGGTTTTAAGAAAAGAACAAAATGGATGACCTGTTCGGTGAGCACCAGCATGCACTGGGGGTTTGAGACAGGACAAACTAGACGACTCCTGGATTAGATCTCAGATCCAGTATGTGGCCTCACCCTGAAATAGCTGGAGAAAAGAGATATACAAATATGTATAGCCCATTGGTGGTTGAGCTCACCTAACCCGCAACGATGATACAGGAGAGCTGTTACGTGAGTTGCGTGGCAGTCCACTGGTGTCAGCGTGGTGGCTCGTGTTATTGTTAGGTTTGGGTTTATTTTGCTTTTATAACACGCTATTTTATTTTATAGGTGGTGTACATAGCCCGTCCTTCGCATGCGAAGGTGACCAAGGCCTCGACTTGAGGTAGTAGCCTTGACTTGAGCTGTAGTTTTTATTTTACTTAGTTTACATGTTTTTAATAATTGTAAAGCGCTTGGAGCTTTAAGGTAAGCGCTATATAAAAAAATGCCTAAATAAATAAATGAGGGAGAGTTGCTCCGTTCGTCAGTCTCACTCTCTCGTCCTTGCCTATTTGTTTCAAAGACAAGACTTTGTCACGAGGAGCTGAAATAGCCCGGGATGCCTGGGTTGACCAGCAGTGTTTTAGTTGTGGTTTATAATGCTATTTTAAGAGCACAAGTTTATTCATTTGAGGTTTTTGTTTGAGCGTACCGGTACTCCTAAGGTCAAATAGGTGTACGCAGTACAATACTGACGTGCTCAGTGACTTTGTTTTAACTGTTGAGAGGTTGTCCTCAATGACATGTAGGGTAAATGTAACATGCATTACTGTCAGAAGGTCATGGTCACGGGAAATTGTATATGCCATAATGTCAAATGGTGATGATGCTACGAAATATTTGTCTGTAGAGATGTCAAAATTGTATATGCCATAATGCCAAATGGGGATCATGTTACGAAATGTTGTCTGTAGAGATGTCAAAATTGTATATGCCATAATGCCAAATGGGGATCATGTTACGAAATGTTGTCTGTAGAGATGTCAAAATTGTATATGCCATAATGCCAAATGGGGATCATGTTACGAAATGTTGTCTGTAGAGATGTCAAAATGCAATGATTATAACTGTTTATTTTTTTTAGCGGTAATTTCGTACTAGATCATATACGTTTTGCTTCTGGTGTGTCCTACTTCCTTTTCGAAACAGCCCTCCCCCCAACTCCCCATTATTTTATAGTAATAGTTCTGAAGGGGTAAAAGGGATGGCAAGCGTGACGTGTGTACTATAGGTAATAAAATTGCGTTAGGGGGAGGTGACTATTATGTTAATCAATAAAGAGCCACGGGTACGGTATAGGACTGTACATAGGCCTATCTTTTTAAAGGCCGGCATGTAGGGTGTGCGACTGTCTGTGGGCATGTTTCTCAAAATATCCGACACCGTGTAAAAAAATAAATAAAACATTATGAAATAAAAAGACTGCACTCCATTTAAGCCATAGTTAAATGCAAATGAGTATCAACCTCACTCTAAACGACATGTGGGAGTTCTGTAAACAAACTGTGTGTGATGGCGTCTCATGTTGGACTGCAGGTCTGCGTGAGATGACATACATGACTTGAGCATGGCTGAAACTGAATCCTGGATCCAGTGTTGGCGCTGTGTGACTGCCAGGCCGAGCTCAAGTGCTTTCACACAATTGTAACATGCACCACTCTCCACCAAGTTGATATCCAGAGTTGTCTGTGATTGCGATCTCTCCAAGTCCACACAGACACACACTAATACATACACACTGACAACAACAACCAAAAAAAAAATATGTTTTACATTGTAATTAGATACATTTTAAAGAATTACAATGGATCCTGGTTATCATGGCAAGTATAAAGATAATAAATATTTATTACTTTCTTTCATGAATAAAAATATGCGTATATAATTAATGTTTTAAAGAAAAAATAAAATGTTGAGAAGAAGACACCCTGTCTGAAATTTAACATGGTGAGAAATAGACGCCCTCTCTTGGTCTTAACATGGTGAAAAGGAGGCGCCCTTATGATTCTTACCAGTGTGAGGAGAAGAAGACGCCCCCTTTGGATCTTAACATGGGGAGAAGAGGACGACCTCTCTGATTGTTTCCTTGATAAACAACCTCCTTGAGAAGAATCGTGTTTGAAATCTGATACTTAAAGATATTAAATTGTCTACCGTGCTCTTTCCTGGCAGAAATTGGGTTGAATTTTAACATGTTCAAGGCTGAAGAATAACTATGTCTGTCTGTGTTTTATTGCAGTGATACTCAAGCGGTTGTCAGTGGACCCAGAACCGGTCCGCAGGCCCTCGGTAACTGGTCCACAGCGATAAAAATATATATATATAACAATAATCAATAAACTTGGCACAGGTCCCTTCTTCAGTGTGGATGAATCCTTGAAGTCAGTCACATATAAAGTTTGAGGCGCCCTGGAGTAGAGAGTACTCTGCTACTATGAATCGGTTTATATGTTCTAATAGTACTTGAAGCAGCCCGCCAAATCATGACGGCGGCAATGCATGAACTTCCCATCAATTGAATTGCTTGAAAAAAAAAACATGCATTCAAGTTACGCACTTCCCTAATCCAAACTGGTGCTAACCCTGCCCCCTTCTTTCCAGGACCGCCACCACACACTTTTTTTATGTCACGTCCATGGACTATATTAATATTCTGATGTTAAAACCACTTTTTAAACCGAATATTTATTTCACCATATTCAAATTGTGACGATCTCATTTTCCGAAACGAAAAGAAAATATTATAACGCGCTGCAAATGAAAAAAAAATTAATATATTTTTTCTTGTTATTAAAGTATCTGCCTTTTTTTTTTTTTTTTAAACGAAGGGTACTCAGTGTTACGAAAATTATTGACAGGGGTACACAGATGTCGAAAGTTTGGGAAACACTGAACCTACGAAACAAAATACATGTTTCGGATATAAGCAGACACCCCCATGGATTAAATCCTCAGCCATTGCTGCTCATTAACTCTTATGGGTGGTTTTTTTGGGTTTTTTTTTTTTTTTTTTTTTTT
>CAXITT010000047.1:42114-82554 GCA_964033795.1 Lymnaea stagnalis | reverse complement strand
CAACGCAACGTCATCCCCGGAGAGGAAGTAAAGCCGTTCCAACCCAACGTCCAGACCGTAAGACTCAATGGGCAAGGGGGGCTGTGACGCAAAACTGTCCTCTCATGAGTGGAAGAAGCCTGCCCAAACCCCGAAAAAAAAATATTTCATAACATTTTAAAAAGAGTAGTAAATGGAAGGCCTACCTACCTCAGCCCGATTCAAATTAGTGAATTCATTCAAGCATTCCAATACAGTAGCGATCTATTTTTGATGCCCCGAATATTTAAAGTGCTGTAGCTGCAGTTATCGCTTCTTAATATTTGAAATCTGCTTGAGGTAAAGGCATATAGTTATAATGCTTTGAAATAGTTCTTGCCAAAAATTGTATTCAATTGCCGGAAAAGAATATGCTCAATGTTATCAAAACACATGTCCATTTATTTTGATCAATTAAAAAAGAATCTAATCTTATCTAAGCATTAAAAACATTGGCAAACCGTTTAAAATTTATATTTCTCTAAAGCTTTTCTACAATTTCATTCTAATTTTTAATATGGTATTACATAATCAGAGGCGTAGCGAGAGTGCTTGGCACCCGGGGACAAGATTCATTTTAAAGGCACCCACTTTTCTTTGTTTCAACTCTTAAACCACATTATTTTCATCAATGAAATAATATCAAAGCACATTTGGGCGCCCCTAACTAGCTGGCGCCCGGGGACATCTGTTCCCCGTTGCCCCCCTTTGCAACGCCTCTGTACATCATTCCAAAGACATGTTGTTTAGTCCGCATGCATGTATTGTGTGTGGAATTATCAGAAACAGCAAAGAACTTTGCACTTTTCTTGCCCTTCAACATGTGTTTCTTTACGAGTGAGAAACATTCGATATTTAACTTGTTTTGGGAATCTGGACTGAGATAATGTACTTTATCAGCACTGAGATATTGTGTAGTGTACTAAATCGGCACTGAGATAATGTACTTAATCAGCACTGAGTTGATGTACTTGAATTCGTTCTCACTCTTCTTGGACCACGTGATATTTTTAACTTGGATCCCAAAGAGACAAAAACTCTATCATTCCCAGGAAATGTCCATTGTCTTTTTCAATAGAACTAAGGCATAAGTACAACATCAACTATTCATTTCATAATGCTTTACCACTAAGGCTAAGGCATAAGTACAACATCAACTATTCATTTCATAATGCTTTACCACTAAGGCTAAGGCATAAGTACAACATCAACTATTCATTTCATAATGCTGTACCACTAAGGCTAAGGCATAAGTACAACATCAACTATTCATTTCATAATGCTGTACCAATTGACAGATTATGTTGCAGCTGATGTCTTCAATAGACTGTAAATGCATTTTCCAGATTGCAGGCGCGTCTTTCTAGTTCTGGCTAAGCCAGAGAGCACTGCCTATGACTATTGCCTCTCTCGTGTTCTGGGCAGCGAATAATTATCGTCACTTAAAATTTATCTGCTGACCATCCTTCTTTTGTTTCAAGCAAAGCCTTAGGTGCTGAGCTAATGCTGCAACAGATATGGTTCAAAAATAATCGACAAGAAAGGCCAAGTAATGTTAGTTTAACCTCACTCAAGACAGTCAATCTCTTTCATGTTTTTATAAACATTTAAGCTTCAAACTATTAGAATAATTTCAAGAAAAACCCGATTATCTCTACTATATGTTTGGCGAAATGTTTTAGGAAAGCCAGTACGGTCTTAAATAACAAGGTTGGTAATGTCAAACAAGGTTGCCAGGTGGTTTTGTTATAGACACAAAGTATTGAGTATGAAGTATATATCCAATATTGTTTTCCTTTTTAAATATTTATTTATTTATTTATTTTTTTTTAAATCCCTTCATGGACCTCGTTTGAGTTCCATGGGCTCCGGAACAATGTACCGGCTGCACACTCCTCTCATCAGGCCTGAATATAATAAAACTAATACGCTCAGCCATTTTTAATAATTTATTTAAACATTAAATATACATAGAGCAGAATAAAATGGAAATATGATAACCTCGTTACATGTTACTAGTTGTACGGTAGCAAAAAAAAACCCAAAAACCATGGAGCCAACCAGTTTCACTATCACGGGTTTGGTGAGTGTCCTAGTCTTATGTCTGCTGGCAATGATATTGTAAGGGAACCTTGCTTACTCTCTAGCTAAACTTCATCTAGATCTGGTACTCAATAAGGAAACAACTCAGGCGATAACATTTGATGATTAAACTCGTGTTCTTTATTGAGCTGTCACTTTGCTTACACTTTCACTTATCTCACAACTCTGACTTTTCCCTGCTGTCTAGTTCTCAGTCCGGCCGCCTTCCCTCTTTTTTCGTCCCGTCCAGAGATCCCTATTTATACCTCCCTGTCCCATAGTTCCTCTCCCAGGTCTGGACTCGCCCCGCCCCTTTTTCTCAATTGGCGCCAGGTTACAAACAGACCAGACGTCCCAGGTAAATGCCCTGGTCAGATGGATGGCCGGTACCGCCCCCAGCGCTTGATCCTTCGGTCGTGTCTGTATGGTCAGACGGCCGTAATCCCTGGTCAGGCGCCCCAGCGCTTGATCCTTCGGTCGTGTCTGGGTGGTCAGACGGCCGTAATCCCTGGTCAGGCGCCGTCGTGGTCCGAACTCTCCACACTATACAAGAGCAACCCCACGCCCACATTTTCTTTTGTGCGCTTGACAGTGACAGGTTAGTAGCAAAACAAGCGGCAGACAAAAATAGAGTGGCCTCGAAAAAAACAAAAAAAACAATCAAATAAACTTTCCCTTACATTGCATGTGGTTGTGGTGGTTAGTGGTAAATTCATAAAGAATTTTTAAAAATTAAAAAAACGCCAAATTCATTTATGTAAAGAGCCGAATTCATTCATGTCAAGAGCCAAATTCATTCATGCCAAGAGCCAAATTCATTCATGCCAAGAGCCAAATTCATTCATGCAAAGAGCCAAATTCGTTCATGTCAAGAGCCAAATTCGTTCATGTCAAGAGCCAAATTCGTTCATGTCAAGAGCCAAATTCATTCATGTCAAGAGCCAAATTCATTCATGTCAAGAGCCAAATTCATTCATGCCAAGAGCCGAATTCATTCATGTCAAGAGTCAAATTCAGCCGCAGGTTGCTGACCATTGCGCTAGTATATATAATTTATAACTAGAAAATGTTCTGCATAGTTGTGCCTGTACACTTACTCTTACGCGGGATATCCCAGTCAGCTGGAGAGAGTAAATTTTGATCAACAAAATATCAGTGCGTTCTCAAAGTGGCTTCACAACTGAACCGTGTGGGTGCCACAAATCAGCCGTGTGAACGTACCTCAATGCTACTGAGCATACTTTAACAACCCAAAAGAAACAAAGTTTTTCGTCTAGATCCTTTATATGCATTTTTGTTTGAATTTATGTCATTGTACGTGATTTTATCCTTGATATCAGGCCCGCACAACATACGGCCCGCCCGCACCCACTTTGTGGAGACGCGAAGTAACGAAACATTCTTTATTATTTTCTTAATAGCTTTCTCCCCTGTCCTATTTTCATTTGGCCCACACAAGTTTTTCATAAAGTCTTACGGCCCGCCTTACATTTGAGTCGCGCAGGCCTGGTTTTTATTGAATTTAGCAATCGATTTTTGGTATGGGAATAGTTTATTTCAAACTTAGTGCATGTAAAACCTAATAGACTAAAGACATAGTTAAACTCAAATACGTCAAACATACAAAGCACATACAAACACAATTAATCTCCACACCAAGACACTCAACCGTTGAAAAAACACAAAAACCCCCCCCCCCCCCTTTTGAAAGAAAAGGAAAAAATGATTGGGGGGGGGGGGGGGGGCTGGGCTCAACATTTAAAAAGAATGTGTTGGGATCGGCAACGAGTCTATGTGCCAAGAGCTCGATGGGATGACGTAAAGTGGGTCGAAAATAGTGTTCCAAGTATTTTGCCGCCACAAAGAAAGAATCACACGAACGAAAGCGAAGTTATTTTAAATGAATTAAAAATAATAAACTTTGAAATCAACTACACTACATTACCCAATTGACAGTATTCAAATGACTGATAAAAAAAAAACAATATTAAAAATTGTAATTGTAACAAAATGAAACATATTTTCTACCAAATTTGAAGCGATTTATTTTATTCAAAGAAATTCTTTTATAATTATAATTGAATTTATTTTGTACTTTTTATCTTAAGTACCGTATCATAATTGTATTGTACGTATAAATAGATTCAATACATCATGTAAATTCAAATATTCTATGATTTTCTTCCTTTCGAAACAAGGCAGGCAACGTCGGCGTAAACAAATATAGTTTTGGGTACAAATAGCTTGTATAAAAGAGTTCGCCGATCCCTGCTAAAGTTTTGTTTCCTTTAATGGTTATTTTTTAATTTTTTTTTTAAAGTAATAATTATAAAGATCCCGTATGCTGGGCAAGGATACCAGACCTTGGGAAATATCCCAAGATATTGGGAATTACGACCCCACTTGGGATCTGTGGAATAATTATGAAAATTAGGGGAAAACTTGGGAAATTTTATGTTGGCAATGAAATAGCTTGAAAATTCATAAAACAAAAGCAATAAAACTTGAAAAAAATATATATATATATATTTTGTTTTTACTATTTTCCAATTTTGAAATCTGCACTGTTGGTTATTCTTTTTAATGCCACTAATGATAAGAAAACTTCTTAAATTAAAAGAATTTTTTTATTAAAAAAATTTTAATTGAAGAAAAAAAATAAATAAATAAAAAATCCATCCTCGTGTTGATTATTCACAAAATTTACATTGTTCAACATAGTGCCCATAGCTATGTAAATCCACTCCCAAATACTGCAATCCGATGAGTGAAGGGGCGGATGTGGATTCACCAAAACTGGCAAAATAAAAGATGGTACAATCAAAATTTTAACTTCGCATGGCTAAAATATCCTGATTTAAAGCTTGTCTAGCTTTTGAAAATATATAAAATCTGCAATGAAAAATGAAAATATATCTTGACTGAAGAAACATAATTACACTGTGTGAAGAAAGTGAAACATAAAAGTCTACACATAGCTGCTAGCAAAAGTCAATATATAAAATTTGTTTTAAAATACCCATAGAAAATGAAAACATTTACAAATATCAAAGCGTGAGTTGCTTACTGCTGAATATTTTTCGGAACATAACGTGCCCAATACCTTCCATTTAAGCCGATCATTTGCTTGAAGTTAGTATGAAAATACTGAATAGCTTCAATATTGTCAATGGAAAAAATATGGCTTTAATATGTATTGTTATTCAAGATAAGATCGCATTCGATGAAAAGTTGCAACTACTTGAAATATGTACTTGTGTTACAAATTTTGCGGATATTTTTAATAGAGTATGTTGTGGTAAGTATTTATAGTTTATAGCCTGACTCTAGTGTGTTTAAATTAAATCGGCCTAATATATGTTTTACTACTTAAAATGAAAATTTTATAATTTATAATTATTTATTATGTGATAAACTTTGCAAAAATAGTCTGATGAAATACATTTCAGTCAATTTTTAAAGGTGTATTTCTGATGCATAAATTTAAGCTATAATTATATTATTAATTAATTAAAAACCCTTCTTTTAAAACTCTTTAAACTTATATGTGTATAGCATTGGGAAATTTCTGACAAAGCCTTGGGAATTTTGAAAAAAAGTGACTGGCATATCTGATGTTGGGAATTCCCCTTGACAAACCAAAATGGGAAGTGGAAATTGAGTTGTAACAGATTTCACGAAAATCGGAAAATGTTAGCATTAATAGAGACGCACTATTTTCAAAGATGATTTAGAGTTTTACTGCTTGTCAACGAATACTACAGTATTAAATCCTACCTAAATCCTTAACATTTGATAAAATCTATCCTTTTTTTTTTCATATAATTGAAGCTATTTATTAGTATTACAGTTACAGTTACAGTATTAGTATTTAAGTTTAGTATACTACTCATTACTGTGTGTGATTACTGTCTATTTTAATTTTAACTATTTAACTCTATTATTAGTTATTAGTATTATTATAATTAGTACAAGTAGGTTTAGTTACAGTAATTAAAACTCTACTCTATTGTCTATAGTCATAGTAATTTAAATTATTGTTTGACTTTTTAAAATGTTAATTTAAAAACCCTGAGAAAATCAATTTCAGTTTGGTTGTGACTTGCTGCACGTTTACTACTTCTAATGTACTATGCATGCTATGATGATGGCACCTAGGGCTTTGGCATGGGCTTGGTTTTGTTGTTTGTAACTAAATCTGAAACTGAAAGTTGAAGGCATCTATGATCTATCTACAAACCAAGTGTTGGTTTCAATCTTGATTCCCAACTCTTTTTATCTGTTATTGTTATCCAAACGGTAACATACTAAGATTAGAACATGCTTAAACTTAAATTTATTTAAATACTATAATAATTTTAACCTATAAGGCCTATTTTCTTTTTTTAATTATTAATATTTACTAAAAATTAATCAGTTTTAAGTTTTATTGATAAAAATTACATCAAAACGTTAAAACAGCTTAATTTTAAAAGAGTTAGGACATCTTTTTACCAGGCTCAAAACATACATATTTATTTTTAAATTGATTTTAAATAAATGTCACCAAAGATATGTATTAGAATTAAAATAATTTTTTATTTCAAATCTACCGGTAACAAAATAACAACTTTGTCTTTTCAATTTCTCAGCTGTCAAAACTTTTTTTAACAACATAAGTTCCTTAGTCAAGTTCCTATCCATGGTGCTATATATTATGGCCCATCCATAAATGTTGTAACACTATTTTATTTAACAAACTCCCCCACCCCTTTCCCCAATCATCACGAATTGTCACACAAATTTAGACACCCTCATCACACATCTTCACAAATATGCGACCCCCCTCCTCCCCCTAGCAGCATGACATTATTTATGGATAGCCTCTTTATACTACTTATAGCTATGAATATTGTTATTAGCAACTTGTTTCGTGATGAAGAAAAACATGCTTATGCAGATTTTAAATTTTAAATTCAAATTACAAAGAATGACAACTATTAAAAAATATATCACCAATCGAGTTATGTTATAATTATGTTTATTGTAAGATATGGCAGTGTATTTATTTGTTGTATCAGCTTATTTAAAATTTTATTACAGGTTGACATATGGACTTGAAGATGTTTCCCAGACAGACCTACAGTAAATATGACTCTTTGTAATGAAGGACATGACATCTCTGATGTCTTGGCAAGCTTTGCAACAGGATGCAACAATAAAATTATAGTAAAAAAAAATTAAAAAGGTGTAAGGGCTGAAGCATCCTATGCTCAAAGATCTTCTTTAGCACATTCATAAAAATGACAACCCAAGAGCAAACAATAGACTTTGTTATCGACTTGAGCTGTTCACCATTAGTACAGAAAAACGTAGCACGAATTCAAGCGTTATTTAATGTCAAAGTGCATTTTTCTCATGTCGCTGAAGCTTACCCGAAAGTTGAAACAAAGCAATGGATAGAAATTACTGGCCTAGAGGATAATAATAGGAACAATGCCAGGGTACAGTTTGTCATTGTAACTTAATTATATATGTTTTAAAATTATATTTTATGACAAGAGTATAAATAAGTTAATTTATGAAGCTGTAGTGTTGGGCCATCTTGTAAAGCAGAGTAGTTATAATGATTAAATGTTTATAATGTTTTTAATAAATCAATTATTTCATTCTTAACTGTTTAACTAAATAGTTGTAATAAATGTAATAAATGTTATTACTCTTAAATTCCAGGATTACATACTTGCTATAGTGTCCCCCCAGAGTAAAATAAAGCTACAGAAAATAAGAAGCAATCCATTGTATACGTCAAAAAGCAGAGACCAAATAGAAAAGGAATCGTGTGCTGTGTTAGCGGACTGTGATGAAAATGGGCTGATTATAGAAGGCTCTGATATAGCTGTTGTTAAAGCGCTATCTATGGTAGGCATTGTTATTTTGTCAGATCAAGACAGTGGGATTAATTGTTTTGTTTTTGTGTAATTTATGTCAATGTCATGGCAAATGACTCTGTTTTGAGGGTTAGTTAATCGTTTCCAAGTTAGGCAAGTTCTGCGAGAAGCAACCTGTTGTGGCAAAATAGCTGTCCATAACCTGAATACCTAACAATATATTTTTATCATTGTACATGGAGGAAAAATTTCTTTATATGCTGATCTTCCTTTTTTCCATTTTCTAAACCATTTCCAAATTTTTCAGATTGATGAGATGTTTCATGGTATTAATATCAATGACAGTGAGAATACTGAAACTGACAAGGATCATGACTGGGTATGGGTGGATAAGGACGAAGTTGAAAATGGCAGCACTTCCCAGAATAAAAACAACTCATCTTTGACCCCTGCCATGGTTCTGGACACTACATCGATATACAACAGTGACAGCTTCAAAAAAGGTTGGACACTATTAAGCTTTATTAATTTATATCGGGATGTTAAAAACAACTGTCTGTAACGATTGCAGGCAGCCCACATTTGATGTAGGGGCAAATGGCAGAATATCTTGAATATAATTCATACAGTCATGCACTGACTCTTGCTTGAGTCATCATTCATAGAACGTCACTTCACTTTATATCTATTGACGGCTTTTATGGCAGCTATCTGCGGGGATCAGGTTTCTGTTCTGCAGCTCTATCAGTATGCGGCTGTTGTTTTTTCCTAGAGCTATACTAGGAGGAGAGCTTGCGATCATTAGTTTTTTTTTTTGGTTTCCAGTTCCCAGTCCATCTTGCTTGTGTTACCCTCATGTGGCCTAGGTTGTTGCAGCTCAGTAAATGCCAAACTTGGACCAGTTAGCATGGGGCGAACAATCCGACTCTGATCCATGACCCTGGCATCAGGATTATTCTATGCCATACTTCATCAGTTCAATAACCTGACCTGCTTCACCCTTTTTGCTGAATGTGCTAGCATTTTCATTTGTTTCAGTAGGAAATGTGTTTTTAAGGGATATGGTTTCAAGCCCCCCATGCCCATCCCTCCTCATCATGACTTGGGACAGACTGGGGTATATTGAACTATTTAATAAATTTGTTTTAGATTTGCATTAAATGTAAATTTAGAAAATATGTGTTTATTTTATGGAATAAAAAAATCAATTAACTTAAATATATATTGTTGTTATAAAAAACAAAAGTTACTGAATTTCTCTTATGCCACAAGAAATTTGATGGGGCAAAATATTTTGTGTGTGGCTTATTTGATACTAGTAATGCTGTTAATCTTCTACTTTGTTCAGTTAAATCAAATTTCTGTATCATAACATTAAGAACTAGAATCAACCTCTAATTATATTAAAATCCACTGAATCCACATACAATATATAACTGTTGCTTCCAGCTCAAAATACAATAAGCAAAGATCAAGGTACCAAAGCTGTAGCAAATGGTCTAGATAATACAATGCATGTTGATATAGAGCACGATGGATTGACTCGTACAACCAACATTTTGCCAGCTGGTAAGGTTTCAGGTTTCATAATTAACTACATTTTTTTATATGAAATTACCCAGATTGCAATTCAGACCAGAACTGTTAGATCTGGGGGGGGGGGGGGTGGCGGCAATGTAAAATTTATTTTAAAATTTAAAAAAAAAGTTATCTGACAGTTTCAACACAAAAAAAGTTTTTCAATGCATTCACAGGTGTAACTAACTTTAAAAAATATGTATTAAATACCTCAAGTAAATTTCAGTGATTTTATTCTTTCCCCTCTAAACCTAGAAGGAGACACATAGAGAAAAAATAGTAGCCACTCTCCTTCTCATATGGAACAAATAGAATCCACTTTCCTTCTCATAGCAGTCTCACCTCAGCACACACGTTTCTTGATGGCCATTTATAACATTAAACGCTTCTCATATTGTTCTTTACGGTCTTTGTATTACTGCATAAATCTGTTACTAGTTCCATATTCTTAGTTCCATTCCATGGGCAGCTGGTTGTCGTCACACAAATGCACACACTCCAGCATCATCCAAAGTTTGGCTTACTCTGCATTACTCTGTTTTACTGTAGATGTCCTTGGTTTCCATCATAATTTAAATTGAAGCGTCTACATAAATGTGTATGCTGTAAACATTGTTTTTTATTTCTCTCAGCTTCAAGTTTTTCAAGACAAGGCCCCATACCTCTGTCATCCCAAACCAGAAATTATGTTTCATATGCTTCACCTTCAGCCCTATCCCCCGACCAGGAGCCTATGATTGTCAATCCGACCCATACAGCCCAAATTTCACTACAAAGTACTATTACTCCCAGAGGAGATGGGATTTTCAAATCATGGTCTCAGTATGGATCTGAGAATCAACAAGTTGGTCGTAGACCGTTGCCCGACGTGAACGCCAGCAAAGTGCCCACCTCTGAGACTGAGCAGGCCAAATACTTGACTGCACTGGCCAGGGATTTACATTACAAACAAGAAGACATTGAGGTGGCTTTGTCCATGTACAGTATGAAAGATATTGTTGTGCCGGCAGAGTTTTTGGAAACGGTCAAGAACGTTAAAGCCTCAAGACATAAGGGAGGTCAGTGCGTTAACTATTCATCAGCACTTCAGCCACGTGCCACTCAAGTCAAAGAATTTTCTGCTAATGATGGAAATGCAGCAGATGTCATTGTCATCTCTGATGAAGAAATGGAAGATGATTTCTGGGTAGGAGGTATGTGGAATTAGGACTCAGATCTAATATTGCACTATAATTATTTATTCTTCCTTTTCAAAAGTAATCATGGAATATGTGTTATATTTTTTATTTCAACCTTTTCAAAAAACAAAAATAGATACTTTGGATATATATCTTAAATTTATGTATTTGCTAATACTAGTATTACATAGAGGAGAAACAGATTACTGGTTACTTAAAATGCTTACAGAACAAAGGCTTCCGCTCTTAAGGATCCGAAGTTTAGCTAACAGGGCCAAAAATGTAACTTGCTGAGGTTATGATAAATCCTATTTGAAAATATTACTGAGTTTCATTAACTCATGTTTTGATAATGTTAGTGCATTTCAATCACCAGTTTATGATTTCAATTGCATCAACCTTAAGTTAAGCCTAGGGGGGGGGTGTTTGTTTTCCTGGTTTTAGTAACCATGCCATGAACTCAGACCTCTGTCTGACTGTTTCTCAATTCATATAGAAATCTTAACTTGGGAACAGCCTCTTATACTGGAATGTGTATACTTTTGTTTTTTTTCGTTTAGCCGGCATGGTTTGAAGTAAATCTTGTACTGTGATGAATACATGCCTGGTGCTTATGCTATTAACCCATCACAGTACAGGATTTAGTTTTAGCCATGGCGGCTAACCAAAAATATTAAACGTTCCGGCAAAAAAAGAGGCTGTTCTCAAGTAACGATTTCTACATTAATTGATGAGACAGAGGTCAAAGTTGGTCATATTGTAATTTAACTATGATGAATAATATTGTAACACAGTTCCTCCAGCAAAAGACAAAAGGAAAACAGTTCCTGTTGGACCAGGGCCGGCAACAGCTTCCCACAGAACTTTTGCAACAGCCAAT
This sequence comes from Lymnaea stagnalis, assembly GCA_964033795.1. NCBI lineage: Eukaryota > Metazoa > Mollusca > Gastropoda > Lymnaeidae > Lymnaea > Lymnaea stagnalis. Next base: position 70,948 of record CAXITT010000047.1, on the reverse strand, counting down.
GAGTATAGCCAAGAGTTGGCTTCTAGGTCGCAGACAAGACTCACTCAAGTCCAACACGGGGACGCAGGGAAAGGAGACAAGTCTCAAAATGTTCAGGTGCAGAGAATTTTAGACGCTACTCGACAGCCCAAGCCAGGTAACATCCTGGAGCAGAGAAAAGAAAGCTTGAAGCCTTCTGGAACAGATGGACTAGTGAAAAGTGTATCCGGTGCTGATTCATTGGATACCTCAGGAAGTGATTATGAAGTTAATAGGCCATTAAAGTCATTCAGGAAGGACCTCAGATATATTGTGATTGATGGCAGCAATGTGGCCATGCTGTGAGTATTTTTTTTTAAAGGAAATACATACCATACTTAATTATTCTTAGTGTAGACAAAATAAATGATTAAATATTGCTTAGAGTGGACAAAATAAATGCTTAACTATTGCTTAATGAAGACAAAATAAATGATTAAATATTCCTTAGTGAAGACAAATAAATGCTTAAATATTGCTTAATGAAGACAAAATAAATTAATAAATATCACTTAGAAAAGACAAAATAAATGATTAAATATTGCTTGGTGTAGACAGAATAAATGCTGTAACAGTGAAGCTAGGCTGCCAACCATCTGTAAAGAATAAAACCAAGGCCATACAACAACTAACGTGCTTATTTGATTTTGCAGCATATTTATAACATTTTATATACTTTTATAAGAACATGTGCAACAGATATTTTTTTAACCACAAATTCTAACAAATAACTATTTTACGGACTATAAGACGTACCTTAAATTAAGACTGGCGGGAATTTTAAATCAAACATTGAACATTTTTATATTAATTTCGAGTATAAGACGCACCTGAATTTTGAGGCAATTTTCCTAAGAAAAAAGTGCGTCTTGTAGTCTGTACAGTAATAATTTAAAATGTGTCAAGTGTATGTTTGTCTGTAAAAAAAAAAATGTAAATGCTTAAACAGTGTGGACAAAATAAATTTTAAAAAGAGTATCTAAAATATTATGTTCACAACCTGTCAATTTTAGTCAAACTTTTTCACTTATCTAGCAATTGTCCTGGTTGTGCCAGATATGAAATCCATTAATATAACTGTCTTGAAGTCTAGTTTGTGATGGTTTTATTTATTTTAATGTGGATATTGTCTTTAAATTTAAATATAATTGAATACTTGGAGTTGATTTTGACTTGATTTTTTTTTCAGACACGGTGATAACAAGGAGTTCTCTGTCTATGGGTTGGAGATATGCATCAATTATTTTCGTAGACGAGGCCATGACAGGATTACAGCTTTTGTCCCAGAATCGCGGCGCTACAGTGAAAATCGTGCCCCCATTCGAGGGAGACGTTTGTTGGAAAAACTCAGTGATGATGGATATGTCAAGTTTACACCCGCTCGGCGTGTCAATGGTAAAACTATAGCAAGCTATGACGACAGGTGAGTCTCACGTATCTTAACTGTATTGCAGCCGGTATTTGAGAAAGCATTAATAATTTTTTTTTCGTCAATGAGAAAATTTGAATTTTAAGTAGGAATATATATTAGTTTTTTTTAATCTCTAAAATCTTCTCTTCTCATTGACCAGGTATATTCTAAGTCTGGCAGAAAAAGAAGATGGAATAGTTGTCTCCAATGACCAGTTCCGTGACCTGTGCCTTGAGAACCCCAGCTACCGTAACATTGTTGAAAGAAGGTTGGCATCATTATGTTGCATTAGCATTTGAGTTGTTGTGTAAAACTAGGGGCCTCCTAATGGCTGAACGTCAACTCTCACAGAGTTATGAGTCAACTCTCACAGAGTTAATGAGTCAACTCTCACAGAGTTAATGAGTCAACTCTCACAGAGTTAATGAGTCAACTCTCACAGAGTTAATGAGTCAACTCTCACAGAGTTAATGAGTCAACTCTCACAGAGTTAATGAGTCAACTCTCACAGAGTTAATGAGTCAACTCTCACAGAGTTAATGAGTCAACTCTCACAGAGTTAATGAGTCAAAGGGCACTGGCTCACAGAGTTAATGAGTCAACTCTCACAGAGTTAATGAGTCAACTCTCACAGAGTTAATGAGTCAACTCTCACAGAGTTAATGAGTCAACTCTCACAGAGTTAATGAGTCAACTCTCACAGAGTTGATGAGTCAAAGGGCACTGGCTCACAGAGTTGTTAGATCAAAGGCCATTGTGAGTTTGTGAGAACAAATAGATATTTAGTTTTGTTTGGAATTTTATGCTTTTATATTTACATAATTATTTTTAAAAGTTCTCTATAGAAATTATTTCTCTGTACTACCGTATTGCTTCTAATGGCATTTTATTTATGGGGTCAGCCTATGAGTGGGTCAGACACTTTTCAGGCTTTTCCAAGCCAAAACTGAGGGGTTGGCATACGAATGAACGGACTTATGAACAAGTACATTTGGTATCTCTGTGAGTTGCTTCAGTTTTTTTTAATTTAAATGACCTGTTGATCATTGCGTTGCTAAACTTGTCTGTGACTTTTTTTTTTTGTTTCAGGCTGCTCCAATTCATGTTTGTGAATAACCACTTCATGCCTCCAGATGATCCTTTAGGTCGATATGGCCCCCATCTTGATCAGTTCCTGAGAACAACGTCAATTCCTTCTGCAGTTACTGCCACTAGGTGAGTTCTGCCACCATAAAGTACGTTATGGGTTTTTGAAGTTTTAAGAAGCATACTCTTCAAAATTATAAAACATATTTTAAGCTTTTGCTCTAGTGTTTCTGAAACATTTTAAAGTAATGATTCTATTCCTAGCTCAAAACAGTGAAGAGATGGTTCTGGACACCCCACTTCAAATATGGGAATCTCGGGTTATAAAAAAAATAATAGAATACAAATTTAGGATCCAGATATAAAAATATAAGGGCAAGTAGGGTAGTTGAGGCCCATTTAACATATACCAACTATTCCAACATGCAACAAAATGTAAAGGGTATTATGAAATGACACACATCTACTGACACATATCCGCTGACACATACATCCACTGAGACACACATCCACTGTTACACACATCCACTGTGACACACATCCACTGAGACACATCCACTGAGACACACATCCACTGAGGCACACATCCACTGAGGCACACATCCACTGAGGCACACATCCACTGATGTGAATGTAATTTCTATGTCTTTCACCTGCCTCTAAGGGCATGAAGTATGTTGCAGTCACTAGTTACAAGAGGCTTGAGACAAAGCTTTTAAGTAGATCAATTAGACACAAACAATTTGGCAATAGAACAGTATAGGTGACCTTTAATAACATGAAAACAAAACAAATTTAAGATGTCTGGGCCAATGCCTACATCAGTACAACTCAAAAACAACAAATAACAGGTATGTAAGTTAACCCTCTTGGGGATGGCTGGGCTAAATCTATTGTCCCAGGGTCAAATGGTGAAAAAGCCTTGAGATTGGCTTCTCGCATTTTGTGCTCATCTTTCCATTTGAATGGTGGCTTCCATTGCTAGTTCATGGCTTCCATTGCTAGTTCACGGCTTCCATTGCTAGTTCACGGCTTCCATTGCTAGTTCACGTGTTCTGTCATGTTACAGAAGAATGTTTTTGTTTGTACCCCTATAAATAAATGCTTTATAAAATTTGTAACCTTGAAAGCAACCAAAAGGCATAAGCACCCCTCTAGTGGAATATTTTATGCAGTTTTTCTCATTGAATCTTTGAAAAGTTGGTAAGGACATATTTAGGATTCCACAATCAGAAAATCCAACAAAATTCTGCAAGTGGAGCCTGGTCCCAGAAACTCCACAGCGGTGTTGTACAGCATAGATCTAAGCAGAGCCTGGTCCCAGAAACTCCACAGTGGAGTTGTACAGCATAGATCTAAGCGACCCCCCAGTTAGCCTCAAATTGTCTTATTCCAAAAACTCCAGATGTTTTTCGAGAGCATCCACAAGGGACTACTCCTCTTTATTGGTATATATTATATACCTGAATCATTAGAAAGTGAAAGAAATAGAAAAGGGTGGGAACAAGTCCCTCACAAAAAACAGATCAGAAAAACTGAACAAAAATTGTTAGAAGTACAATGTACAACCAAACAGGAATATATATTGCAGTCACATAAAATTGGGCATTTGGTAAATTTTGATGTTTTCAATATTAATCCTTTCAGGTGTACTACTCGCATACAATTTACCAGTACCTGTGATGTCTTATATCCCATTGTGGTCAGGATTGTTAAAATGTTTTGATCCCATTTATATGTTATATTTGGTGTTAGTCACCTTAGGGACTGTTTTAGAGACAAATTGTTTGTGTCTTACTATTCATGTTGAACTTACACTTTTGTTCTTAATGTTTTTACCAAATGTTTTGATAGACTTGATGCCTTATGTTTTTAGGAATGTGGACACCAATCAGAAGGAGGAGACGACAGTGAAACAAGTCGAACCAGCTAGACCGAATGGCCCCTTTGGGATGCTCAAGTTGGACCAGAAGCCAGGCCGCGGCCAACAACTGACCCAGAAGTTGTTTGAACAGCTCATTGCTGTGTTTCCTGACCCCAATCAAAGCCTTCGCGTCTACAGTGTATTGCAGAACCATCCACAGGAAACCGACATCAACCGTCTCACAAACTATGTTTTGAGCTTCTTGTCTGACTAGCTGCAAAGTTTAGTAAAGCTGGCCATCAAATCTGATTAAAACGCCTCAGTCAACTCTCTACACCCAGTCCACATTGTTTCTACTCCTTTGAAGACAAGTTATTTCTTGCTAGAAGGGCCTGGATCTCTGAGGTTTATTTTAAAGACTGGATTTACAACTGTCAGTGTTTCTCAGACTGGTTTAAAGGGAAGACGTGTATTGTGATTACGTTTCATTTCCTGGCCACCAGCCAGAAGACTGTAACAAGTATTTTCAGCGCTGTGCTTGCTTGGCTGGCTTATTAAGAGGATAGGGGGTAACTCTGCTTTTACTTAGCTTTTGGGATCACTCTTTATTTTGAACTGCTCAGCTTTAACCTTATGATTGGTGAATTCTTTACTTTCAAGCAAAAGTTGAAACAATGACAGGGAAAGAAGATGTACTTAAATTAAATCTTAGCAACTTAATAATTGTCATTTTATAATTTTTTTTTCAAAATTTATTTTAAAATAAATTTATCAGGGAAGAAAAAAAAAATCCATTCTAAAAATAGATAATTTGTGTGGCTTTTGACAACCTATAGATTTAGGGCCTCAAATGTGACTGGTGTCACAAAATAATGGAGACAAAATGAAATAATGATGGATAGAGCGTGGTGGGCCTTTGAAATAGAAACACTATTCACTGTAAGTGAGCAAAATAATTTGATATAAGGCTAAAAAATATTTTTAAAATAAGCCATATATATATATATATATATATTCAGTTAATGATCCCAACCACTCTGTAATTTACAATGAATGTAAAATATCTTGTATTATAATAAATGGTTGCAACCATTTTTTTCTGTTGTCTTTCAGTACAGGTTTTATTTTCTTCAAAGTTAGTGCACATTGATTAACGGAATGTGGCCTTTTTTGTTTTTTTTCTATGGTTTGCATCAGGTCAAGTTTATTGGCTCTTATATGACAAAACTACATTACTTTTTAATATATATATATATATATATATATATATATATATATATATATATTACACAATACATTTTTATTTATTTTCTATATATGTGTGTTTTTTTTTTTTTTTTCTATGTTTTGCATCAGATCAAGTTTATTGTCTCTTATATGACAAAAATACATTATTTTTTAATATATATATATATATATATATATATATATATATATATATATTACACAGTACATTTTCATGCATTTCCTATAGGCACAGTGTTATTTAAAGCCACAAGGACCTGCTCGGTTGTTTTTGAGATGAACTCAACTTTAGTACCGTGAACCATTGTATCGGTGTAGTTGTGTGAACTAACCAAAAAACATTATTGTGTGGAATTTGTCACTTTAAATTCAGCGATGGCGTACAGAGCAATGTAAACCTTCAAACTATCTTTCGAAGATAATCATAATCTTGACATTCTGTTTTAAAAGAATGTTTAACCATAAGCCCTCGTATGAAAAGCTTTGATTTTTTTTCCACCACTTAATTTACTAATCAAAAGGTTCTGACAAGTCAATTGTGGGCATCTTGTAAACTTTGATAATCTGTGGGGGTTTTTTTTTGGGGGGGGGGGGGGTTGGGGGTTTGGTGTCTACAACTTACAACAATTTTACCTGTTTTGCTCTTTTCTTGGTGGTCTGCAGCAATGTTACCCATTTAGCTCTAACTTACCTGATCATGTGACATTTTACTTGGTTCATTTCATTGAAACCTCTTCATTTTTTTCAAAGTAATGCCCTCTAAATATCTGGGTTGTGTTGTTTTTTTTATAAAGTGCAGTTTTACTAACAAATAATTTCCACCAACTTCATTCATGGGTGCATTGCCTGGTTTGTTTTTTTTTTTACAAGCTATGTAAAGTATGCCTAGTTTCTACTTTTATTTTTTGTAACTCATAATGGGGAGAAAGTAGCTCATGATGATAAAAATATAGTTGATTCTTTAAATACGGTTATAAACCTAATCATAATTTTTCATCTCATGAAGTCATGGTGAATTTGCTAGTTCTAAGGCTCAATTTTTGCCTCCAGATAACTAGCATTAGAAATTACATATTTTATTTCTAATTTTTAAAAAATATAAAATAATCTAGATCTCTGTTAGTCTGCACAATTTATATTAAATTAAAGTGTTGCATAACAATGAGAAGTCTCTTTTTAATCAGGATGAGCAACTTCTAAAATGATCCACTTAATACAATGATCCACATAAACCAGAGGTTTTTTGCATAACTGCATCCCCTTTTGGTGTCAAAACATTTCCTGCACCCCATCTGGATTTCAAACAAGCCGGGGATGATTTCCCGCAACCCCAATGATATAAAAAAAAGCTAATAAAAATGCAAAAAAACTTGATTGTCTTGGTGTTCCCCACACCCCCTGACACTATCACCCCCACCACTAGGGCGTGTGGACACCCAAACCATGATTCACTTGTACAAAATCTACGGAAAAGTTATGACAGTTAAAGATTATTAATGTTTTTAAATGTTGCATTTCAATTCAGAACCAAGATTTAATCCAAGTAAATGCAATCCTTCTGGTGAATGACATCACAGGTACACATTGTGCCCAGATGACATTGGTGTACAAGATTTTCTTTTAGCTATATGTAGCCGGTATTGGTAAAGGTTTTCTTTAAGGCAGCTATGTTTTAATCATTGATCCTCCGCACTGTGCTTTGCACTCCGGTGCTCAAAACATGAATGAAATTGAATTTAGACATTTATTTAGCATATTTTTGTATTCAGTTAAATTTAAAAACTTGGTGATGAATAGTTTCACAAAGTGGAAGTTTTCAAGCCTGCTGCTCAATATTAATTACTGGATTATTTGAGTTAAAGTAAAATGGCTTATTCCTCTGTTTCCTTATGTCGAGTTTGACCTAGATTAAATGTATTTGAAATTTATAGAAACTATTGAGAAAAAAAAATTGGAAATTTCTGGTTTCAATAAGAAATAAAAAATACATTTTTAACTATCACTAAAAATATTTACAACATACAATTTTTTTTAAACACTTTTATTAATTTTTGTTAATGATAAAACATGAATTAAATTATACGAGCATCTCACATTTGTTTTTGTTTTAAATCTCTGATTTGGTTTTTAACTCTTTGATCCTTTATTTAATCTATACAAACAAAATACCAAAGTACTCTAAAACCTCACAATGTGCTGTGTCCGAAAGTTTTTAAGTACACAACATTCCTTATATAAGAGTGCCTTGAACATTTGATTGCCTTGTTTTGTGCAAGCCAACCTTCTCAGATAGATTTTTGTATTTATAATAAAAAATACCACATATACTTTCTGTATTTATCATCTCAAATACCACAGCTAATGCACAAAGATATTTTGAGTGGAATTAGAAAAGCTGTTGTAGCTATCGTATATATAGCAGCATCTTTGTTGTAGCTATCGTACATATAGCAGCATCTTAAGACAACTTGAGGAGGGCAGTGAAATTCAAGAAGCTTTGTTACACAGTAAATGACACAGACTAGAAGTAGAAGGGGGAAAAAAATGTGTCAAGTCTTCAGAAGAAATGAAGGATATTTTGGCTAAACCCTTGGATTAAAGAATATGAAATGTATGCTGTGGTGATGTGACATAGGGATTCATGAAAGTAATGCTGTTATAGAAGTTTCACATACAATTATGGTAGTGATGTTATTAAAGGAGCTTTCACAAACAATCATGGAAGTAATGGTTAAAGGAGCTTTCACAAACAATCATGGAAGTAATGTTGGTTAAAGGAGCTTTCACAAACAATCATGGAAGTAATGTTACCAAAGGGGCTTTCACAAACAATTATGGAAGTAATGTTACTAAAGGAGCGCTCACAAACAGTTAAGGAAGTAATGTTGCTAAAGGAACTTTCACAAACAATTATGCAAGAGTTTCACATTTCACTATACATAATGTATCCATTCTTCTGTTAAATAATTTTTTGTGAATGATTGATGGCAATAAATTTTGTCTTAACATTAAATAACAACACCCCCCCCCCCAACATCATTTTTAAACCAAGAAAGTTTATGGCCAGTGGCTAGTGAAATGAAAGAGTGAATAGTTTTTTTTAATTTCTTTTTACCATAATAAATTGAGGAAAAAACGTCTTTACTCAGTCTTGATACACGTTTGGCAATTCTTTTAACTTGATGCTATCAAATAACCTTAAAACATAATTATGGCAACCTCTTTATAAAGTGTTTAAGATTGAGCAGCCAGTTAAAAGTGTAAATGGTATGTTATTTCCATCATAAGATCCATCACTTTTCCAAATTTTAGTACTCTTAAAAAGCAATGCTGTTTTAATTCTGACCAAGAGGTGCCTGTCATTTCTGACAGTAAAAACTCCACGATTTCATCACATATCTCATCTTTGTTCATTGGACAAGACACATTTTTTTTTTAAACCTTTACAAATTTTATTACTCTTTTGTTTCATTCCTAGCTTTTTAACACAATTTTTTTTAAAAAGGCACAAATGGTCCATGCATCAAACTAGAAACCCCCACCTCACAGTTTGTCAACTTTAATATTTTTCAATAACAATCAAAAACAATTTGGGGGGGGTGTTTCTCCAAAAAGAAAAATACACCTCTATTTTGACATTCTTTTAAGGAAATATAAATTACGCAAATAGAAAAGATAATGTCCTGCCATTAAGCGAGTAGCTGTTATTGCGAGGTGCTACTGTATGTGGTAAGAAATTTCTTAAACAAGAGATGGGCAGTGTTTTATTGTGACAAAATTTACCCTCTTAGACAACCAAAATAATTAATGGCATAACAATTTTTTAAGGGTTCAATCATGGTAACACACACAGATATCTTTGGAATTTTGTACTTAAAGCGCATAGAACTCAAGGAAAAATTATGCCAATAATTGTATACATATTTTTAACAAAAATATGTCTGAGCATGTTTCTCACTTTTATTGGCAAAATAGTACACAACATTTAGAAAAATGACAGAATAGCATCTCCAGTTGATAAAAAGTACAGGTCATAAGATGGGTTGCAGCATGCAAGTAACATGTTTCTTATTCAGAAAATTAATTGTTTAAGGATATATGGCCTCCTTCCGTCCTGTGAGAAGATGGAGTAGCTATGTAGTTCTACTCTTCGACGAGTGGCTCACTAGGCCAATCCTAGAATGACGATCTCAACTGCATTTCTCGCAGGAGAATATGGATTCCTGGTAAGATCTTGACTTCAGTATTGTTCTTTTTGTTGCAAGGCTCTCGTTTCGCAGATCTTGTGCCTTTTTTACTCCTTCATACACTGCTGTTCGCCAGCTGGAACGTTTTTCGGCAATGAGCTCCCATTCGTTGTTTTCAATATTGGCTTCCCTCATGCTCCTTTTGCAAACGTCCATAAATCTCTGGCATGGCCGTCCAATAAGTCTTGTCCCTTCTGCCAGCTCTCCATACAGCAGCATCTTTGGGATACTGCCTTCCTCCATTCTCCTTATGTGGCCTAACCAGCCAAGGCATCTTTTGCTAAGAAAGGACAATATGCTAAATATGTGTGCACGTTCCAAGACCTCAGTGTTAGCCACCTTGTCCTGCCATCAAATGCGTAAAATGCAACGCAGACATCTTTGGTGGAAGTTGTTGAGTTTCCGCTCCTGACTAGTATATGCGGTCCACACTTCGCTACCATATAGGAGTGTACTAAGCACACATGCCTGGTAGAAACTTATTTTTGTTTTATCAGTTAGATTGAGATTATTCCACACCCGCTTATTCAGTTTAGCCATAGTTGCTGCTGCTTTTGCAATCCTGATATTTATCTCTTCATTGAGGGAGAGAGAACTAGAAATATTGGATCCAATGTATGTGAAATGCTCAACAATCAAAAGATTATGACCCTCAATAGATATGATTGGAGGGGATGGTGCTTCTTGCATCATTACATGTGTTTCTAATCGAAAGTCCAAGCTCTTTACACGCGTGTGATAGACGATTAACCAACCCCTGAAGACCTTCTTCTGTGTGAGATGTTAAGGGGGCATCGTCAGTGAACAGCAGTTCTTGAATCAGCACCTTTTTTACTATGGTCTTTGTATGAAGGTGGGCGATATTGAACAGCCTACCATCAGATCTGGTATGGACGTACTCTCCATCTTCACAGTCCCTGAACGCAAATGAAGGAGCGTTGGTGCCAGTACACAACCCTGTTTTACTCTGCTGCTGACCGGGAATGACTCAGAGACAGCGCCATTGAAAGTTATCATGCTGTGCATGTTATTGTGAAATGACTGTATGCTTGTGAGCAGTCGTGGGGAACAACCTATTCTTTGCAGGATACTGAAAAGGCCTCTCCGATTTACCGAGTCAAATGCCTTTGTCAGGTCTATGAAAGCAATATAAAGTGGCATATGCTGTTCACAACATTTCTCCTGCATTTGGTGTAAAGAGAATATCAAGTCTATAGTTGAGCACCCACTCTGGAAGCCACACTGGAACTCTGGGTAGATGCGGTTCGCCAGACTTTGCAATAATTTAAGGACAACATGGGCAAAAGTCTTTCCAACTAAGCCAAGGAGAGAAATTCTTCAGTAGCTATTCCAATCACTTCGGTCCCCTTTATTTTTATACAATGTTACGATGTTGGCGTCTCTCCTGTTTCCCAACACAGACAGAGGAGATCATGTAAAGGCTGAAGTAGAATAGCTTTGCCTTTTTTGAGGACTTCCGCTGAAATGCTGTCAATCCCTGGTGCCTTCCCATCAGCAAGGTAATTGATGGCCTTGTCGAGCTCCTGCAAAGTTGGCTCTTCATCCAGTTCTTCCATTACAGACAACACGGGAATATTATTCAGAGCGGTCTCAGTGACTACAGTCATTGTTGAGTATAGTTCAAGATAATGCTCTACCCCAATGTTTAAGGATAGTGAAATAAAAAAAGATGAGTGGCAAACTGTATTACACATTGTGAGTCTGGACATAGATAAGATCTTTTTTCTGTTCATTGGGAGTCTGGACATAGATAAGATCTTTTCTATTCACTGTGAGGCTGGAAATAGATAAGATCTTTTCTAATAATTTTGAGGCTTGACAATATAAGATATTTTCTATTCAATGTGAGGCTGGGCATAGATAAGATCTTTTCTTATCATTGTGAGGGTGACATAGATAAGATCTTTTCTATTCAGTGTGAGGCTGGACGCAGATAAGATCTTTCTATTCATTGTGAGGCTGGACATAGATAAGATCTTTTCTAGTCGTGTAATTTATATTTCGTTTATTAGAATGCCTGCTCATCTTTTCTAATGACATTATCCTTAAATAATATTTATATTAAATACCAGAAAGTTAATGACAAAATGAAATTAGTATAGTAAAATACAATTTTTTTTAAAAAAATGTATAAATTATAAAATATTAAACTCTGAATAGAACTTTCTTTGTTTAAAATCTTTCTCAAAACATCCGAAATCACCGAATGAAACATTTTAAAAAATAATTACAGTTTATACATGTTCCTCCACCAAAACATATTTTTACAAGAAAGTGGCATTTGCATAAGACAACAACTTTGTGCAAAAACATCAATGATATTTAGACGGACAATCATTTTACCCAAACCACTTTTAAAAAAATTTGGCTTAAGAATATCTTTATGTTAAATAAGTATTTACTTTCTGAATGAGTAAAATAACTGTTTCAACAAGTAACAAATCAATTCAAACTTGAGACAGTTCAAATTTGTAATCAGAAGGCCAATTAAGTTAAATGACCACTTTTTTTAAATTCAAACTCCATTTTACAGACAATTCTAAATACAAATTTGAATGCTCTGTACCACAATTTTCATAAACATGCTTCACATAAATTCAGTGCATTTTTCAAGGTACTGTATATCCATGAAATTTAATATGTCATTTTATTTTTTTAAAGGCAGAAAAAAAATATTGAGAATGGTTTGATTTATTTGATTGAGCACCCAGAGTAGATCATTTAATTTATTTCTAACTCTTATTATTATTTAAATACCTTTCTCTTGACATGGTACAAATCATTTGTTAAGGCACCTGCATCAGAACCATCAGCTGAGCACAAGTGCTTCAGCTTAATGCTTTACATAAATGAGATTTTGAGGTGAATAGATTTTCTAGTGAATACAGGCAAATCAACACATACTTTCTCCCACTCAAGTAATTTTGTGCAATTTTTTTAGTTGGATTGTGGAGCAAAGAGTATGAATTTGCACTCTGGGATTATTTGAAATTGTGCTGAAAAATGTAGATGGTTGGGAAAGGATGTCAGATGGTGAAATGTCACTCTGAGAGGCGTCAGGTTCAAACCCGAGGAATGGTCTTTTTAAAAACAATAACATTATTACCATGAGTTATTCTCTCTCTATATATATATATATATATATATATATATATATAATTCAACTTACATTTTTCTGTGTTGTAATTAAATAAATTTTAAACCCTAATGAGTGACCAGTTAATCTTCTCAGTCTAACATAGTATGAGTTTAATCTGCCATTTCCAATTACTATTTCTTAATTCATGAGCCAAAAATATATTTCATCATTTGTCTATTGAGTCTAAGAGCAAATTTGCTTTTTTTTTTTCTTGTTTCAAAACAATCATTCAGAATTTGCATCCAAAATTATATTTTTGCACATTAACATTACGGAGACCTTTGATTATGTCATAACATAGTAATATTGACACCTGACCCAAGCCTAGGTGACTCCAAATTTGAGCTGGTTGGTCATTTTGTTATATCACTATTTCAGAAAGATGCCTGGAATGCCTGGTCCACTGAACAGTATCCGTAACAATCCTTGGTCCACTGAACTGTATCCGTAACAATGCTTGGTCCACTGAACAGTTTTGAAAGACAAAAAAACATGTGGCATTAAAACTGTTTAAAAGGTTTCCTAGCAACTGTAACTTGATCCCATTCGGAATCATCCATGGTCTGTCCTCCTCTACACCCTACATGGCTTGCATCCACTATCTGTCCCTGTCTATACGAAACAGATCCACTTCATCACTGTCAGATTCTTCATGAGCAGCGCCATTCCTTTTCAACATTTTCAGGGATTCCACAGACACATCTACCACACGACCAGACGTTTCTTCTTTGGCTGCAATTGAGTTATTTTTAAAAAATAAATTAAAATAAATAACCATTAATTATTACTGTTACAATTAACTATAGGATAATTACAGAACTTTCAAGTTCTGCTAAAAAAAATTTCAATTACAAAAATATGACTAGAGATAATAATTAAGCTTTCACTGGTAATGAAATTACATAGTGGCTGAACAATATCAAGAAAGGATAATTTATGAGAAATTATTTCGGTAGTTTGATTCGCAATTTATAGTTTTGTTTTCTAATGTCTAGCTTCCGTCATACCAAGTTACTGAAAACTGCCTTGCTAATAAATGACATTTACAATAAATATCCAGCTGATGTCATCCTAAATTACAGACAACTGCCTTGCTACTAAATGACATTTACAGTAAATAACTAGTTGATGTCGTTCTAACTTACTGACAACTGCCTTGCTAATGACATGTACTGTAATCCCAGCCAAGCACACCACCAGGCCAAGGCCATTTATCCAATTTATTTTGTCATGGTTTATGAGGATTGCTAAGCCAAGGATACAGATTTCCTGAAACATTTCACAAGAAGCATTAGAAATATGTTGTGCTTTGAATTCATGAATGAAGATGAAGCAATTCTTATTATTATGAAACAATGGGGTTGAGACAGTATCACAATGGTTTTATTGATTGAAGATTTTATTCATCCCCACTGTTGCTGTTGTAGGTGAAGAGTCAAAAATAATTCCCTATTGGCTTACGGCAGAGGTGGGGCTGAAACAACCAACCCTAGCCACTTACAAAACCTCTTTTCTGACAGAATATTGGGCAAAGTGCAAAGTAAACCGAAATATCTCTTATTTACTATCTCCTTTTATAAGTTATACTTGCTAGGGGAACAATTTGCATAAGGCTTATATTTAAATTAAATATCAGAAAAAAAATCTACCGTACTTGATAATTTGAAGCAAGGCCTCACAAATATGGCAACCCATCTGTTCCCTTCGTCATAAATACCAGTATTTATTCTTATTTTCTACTTTTTACTACCGGGTACCATACACTTTATGTACCGGGTACCACACACTTTATGTACCGGGTACCACACACTTTATGTACCGGGTACCACACACTTTATGTACCGGGTACCACACACTTTATGTACCGGGTACCACACACTTTATGTACCGGGTACCACAAAGTCTAAGTTATTGTCCAAAAAAAATATATTTCCATTGCTTTTTTTTTTATTTTAAAATTAATTCACCAAACACAGATGAAACAAAAGGGGATTGTACTTCGTTATGACACAGTACCTTAAAAATGCCAGCTATGGACATGGTCAGACTTGATGTGTGAGAGAGAAGCAGAAATTCACTGAACTCTAGCATGAAGCCTAGCATTGCCCCAAGCAGCACATACCCTACAGTGGTGAATAATACTGACCACTGAGAGAAGCGGAAGTATTGGTCAGTGGTGGAGATCGCCTGCACTGGAAACAGAAACATAAAAATGTTGATGCATCTGAACATAAAAAATTGAACAACATTTTAAATTAAATTAAATGATGATATTACTAATATTACTATAATTTAAAAAAAACAAACAAAAAAAACAAGAATTTACAGAGTTGCTTATTGCTTGATTATTTATGAATTCTAAAATGTCAAACCTTCTCCCGTGTTAGTTTCTCCTGCACATAAGTTTAACACCAGCTGACACAGGCAAAAAGGTATTAACACTGTTTTACTTGCATTCATTACGAGCTCACAAAGGTAAAAGCATTAGCACTCTTAGACATTCAATACCAGCTGAGAGAGGTAAAAGTATTAGCACTAATTTACTTACATTCAATACCAGCCGAGAGAGGTAGAAGTGATAACATCATCCAAGGCTGAATGTGGTACATCATATCTACTGGGTTGTGTAAACCTGAGAACAAAATTGCTGGATCTAGCCTAGAAAGCTTTTTTTTCTTCTTTTTTTTTTTAAAACAAAAAATTTTTATCCGCATCCATTTTTTTTTTTGTAGATCATATTAGGATTTGCCAAGAGATTTTACCATTCAATAAACAAAAGACAAATTACTGAGAGAGACAATGTTAAGGTAAAACACTGACAGTTACATAAACTTTCCGAAATATAGTTTAACTGAAGTTCCCCATAGTTTTGTAGCATACATGATCAAGTGTGTGCTGCTTGTGAAGGGAAGATCAGCATGTTGACAAGTCACCAGCCGTACTAAATGTGACTTTATACACTATTGTTCTTCCCTCAAAATTCACACACCAAAAAATAAGATAAGATAAGAATCTTTTATTGATCCAAATAAACGGAAATGTTTTTTGATTGCATTATATATTTTCAGCACAAAAATAAAACAATTTGAACACAAGACATTTATAATAAATTATTTCAAACAGCCATTCAGTGAGTTCTCTTAGCAAAATCATGGACTTATTAGTTCTCATTCAGATGTGTGACTTCAGAGGAAGCACGCCTGTAAATTCGTACAGATTGGGGAACAAAAGAATTTGTATATCGGTCAGTCCTCGCCCTGATGGAAAGAATTCGTCCCGAACGGCCCGATCCTAAGTATCTGTGATGAAGAGGCTGGGATGTCTCATCCAAAATGTGTTTAGTTTTGCAAAAGCATCTTTCTTCAAATAGTTCTTCAAGTGACGGATATTTAGTTTGTGTTATGTTTCTAGCTTTCTTGATTAGTCGGTTAACGCGGTGTCTAATATCAGACTTTGAATTCCCACACCAGCAGGTAATACTGAAATTAAGTAGGCTTCCAATTGTTGCATAATAAATTAATGCTTTGTTTACGCCGAAATTTTACAGTTTTTTGAGGCAGAACAGTCTTTGGTTGAATTTCTTATACAGCATTTGGCTTTGCTCATGCCATGTTAGCTTATTATTAATTGTAATATCTAAGTACTTGTATGCCTCCATGTTCTCTACACTTTGATTTTTTATGTTGAGATCTGTAATCTGGTGTTTCCCCCTCCTGAAATCAACAACCATTTCCTTTGTTTTTGAGACATTAAGCTGGAGAAAATGTTCATCGCACCAATTGATAAAGCTTGTTACTAAGTTACTGTATAGGCCTTCTCCTTCAGATATTAAGCCAACAATCGTGGTATCATCAGCAAATTTTAAGATTGGAACGGTGTTGCTTGAGCTTTGAATATCATTTGTATATATTGTATACAGTACAGGAGAGAGAACGCAGCCTTGTGGTGCCCTGGTGCTTATTTCTCTGGTTAGAGATACTTGGTTATTTACTTTGACATATTGTGGAAGATTTGTTAAAAAGTTCAGTATCCAAGCCTGAATATTTAAATTGACACCTAACGAGGAAAGTTTCTTTATTGGTGTGGTTGGATGGTGTTAAATGCTAATGAGAAGTCTAAGAAAAGCACTCTGGCGTATGTTAAGTAAAATTAAAAGGGGTTTTACATAATGGGCAGATCTTTTAAAAATTCTTTGAAAGACATATTTATGAAACAAAACAAAAAACATGATCCAAGCAATTTGAAAGGGATATAACACCAAAATAAGGGGAGGAAAAAAGAAACTGAGTCCTTCCAGTCTCACCAATTTCATGCTTCTGTAAAACTATCTGGGCCAGGGTCCACCTCAGGCCTGACAACATGGAAGCTGACATGACCAGGATGAAGCCCTGGAGGTTGAACTGAGTGGAATGGTAGGTGAACAGGAAGAGACCCAAGAAGATGAACACCACAACAAGGACCAAACTCCAGCGCTGGAGGGAGAAAAATTAACAAAATCAAGTCAACAAGAAAATCTGGTAAACAAGTGGGGCTGGCAATAAAATAGTGTTCAGCTATGACCATCAACAGGCAAATCATATCAATTTATCTGCAAAGAGTATGTAAAGTTCTAATATTTAAAACAGTGGTCAGGATCTACCAATGATGTTTTTGGCCAATGCAAGAAGAATATTTTGAAGTGGAAGCATTAAACATTTATTAATTTGCACTATAAAACAACATTGAAGGCACTGAGAGCTGTTATAAAACATTTTTTTTTTTAACATTCGATGATGATGACATTTTAACTGTCATTTTTCAGTTCAATCATTTGTTTAAGTAATACTAAAATAACATTTCTTTGATTGAAATAGAAATGTTACTAAATAAACTTTAGATAAGTTTGCAGTTTACTTACTTAGCTATTGTTATCAACCTACAACAGACTTCTAGCTTTACCATTATTTTCTTAGTCTTAGATCTCATGCCATGACTTAACTAAATTTCATAGTTATCAGGACAGTTATTCAAGTTAGCATGGGATAAATATTCTTAAAAGTAGATAATAAATAAATTAACATTAAACTATCTCAAATGACTTTCTGCTTGTGAAAATCCTGTATTTTTTTTACTTACAAATTTTTCTAGTTTGAAAAAAAGTGAGAAAAAAAGAATAAATATCACAGCCGTTGACTTTGACATGGTGTATCTGAAATTAGGAACAATGCTGATTTATTAACAAATAAGCAAACATGAAGCTATCCTGATTTATTTTTAAAAAATATGAGTCGCCATATTACTTGAATTACTTAAAATGTAATTAAATCCATTATTTAAAAATCAATAAAGCTGCTTATTTATAATCTTAATGATGAAATAACATGTTTATTTACATACTACCTCAAAAACATTTTTACAAATTCCCCTATTATCAATATTTAATGCAGTGAATGTTAAGATTTAGTAAGGGATATAACTCACAAGGAAACAGTAATCATTTCAAAACTCCAGTTTGACAGACCAATATCAAGTGAACTCACACAACCTTGAAGTAGAAGTTAATTAATAGATACGTTAGAAGAGTAAAAAATGTATGCACTTTTAAGTATCATTTGGTGGGAAGCAAGTTCAGTTATTTTATTTTTTTTTAGAGCCTAGTTTAGTGAGGCCAATTTTACAGGGTTAAAAAAATAACATAAATAATATGAAAACCTGGCACAGCAGTGATAAAAAAAAAAAAGGGGGGAAAAAAAAAAAAGGGGGGGGGGGGGGGGGTTCCCCCTCTTATAGTTTCAGAAGTGCCAGTTATAACATTAATAGTAAAATATGTTAAAAAACTTAACAAAATGAAAGGGTTATATTTTCACAAAATTTTCTAATGCCTTAAATATTTTCCGAGTACCACTATTATTATTTGAATTCCAATCAAATTTAAATAGTTACAGCATAGGTTGAATTAAGACCCCATCTCACCTGCTAGCGCCACCCTTTTGATATAAACAACCCACGTGAGAGTAACCCTGGGTTCTGAAGTTTTCCACTCCAACAAATGCCTGATGAAGGCAGCCAGGACAAACTTGAACACCAGGTGACACATGGTGGTGGAAAGTGCCAGGTGGCCATGCTGGGAGATTTTAAAAAAATTGCCAAAAAGATGATCAACACACACCTCAAAGAATTAAAAAATTACAGAAATATCACACAGACATTATACAAATATTACACACATATTACACAGTTATGCTGTTTCTTTCTTAGCTTTTATTTTTGTCATCTTTTATCATGAGTCAACAGGTAATAAACGGAATAGGTTGAGTGTTCAAATACAGGATTGGTGGAGGGAATGTTGGCCCATATACAATCTGAATTTAAGTAAGCAGTACCTGGAACATATGCTGGTTGTAGAATGTCAGACCAATTGAAAACACATAATAGAAAACCACTAGAGCAAGTGTCTTCACAGCTGTGGCACAGAACACTATCGAGCACACAGAGGACTTGACCCTTTCCTCTTGTTTTTTAATAGCATTTTTCAGGTCTTTGAGGTCATGATGATGCCCTAGTTCAACTCTGTCTGACTTTTTGGCATTGCGCCTGTTGAATGAAAGTCAACAACTAAATTATTTTTGGGTAATTAGAGAAATATTTTATATTCCAGTTTAGAAGAAATGAATTACGCAACAAATGACCTAAATAAAATTGGAAAATGGAAGCAATGATTTATGTAATTTGTAAGCAAGTGATTGTTAGTATAAGCAGAAAAAATTATGTATCAACATTTAGCTTTGGTGTTAACCTCAAATCATGTATTTGAAAATTTTATAGACTAACCCTAGTAGCCCTAATCTCTCAAAAAACATATCAATATCATTTTTTTTTTTTTGATGAAATGAAATTTTAAAAAATGTATCAACCTTTTTTTCATTTGTAATATAAAGTATAGATTGTTAAAATTAAATGATTCATAATAAATATTTATGTTAATGAACACCAAAGATAAATAAATAAATGTTTTTAAAGATTCTCCTACAACTTAACAAAAAAGGAAACGATAAATAAAAACTTAGCACATATAAAATCTCCTTTGACTAATGGGCAGCATAAGCAGTCAGAAAAGAGACTTGGCGTTATTAAAGCATACATTTAAAAGCACATCTTTGGAAGGCTTATTTAAGTTGTTTTTAAAAGAGATACGGTATAAAGAAGGTTTTTGATTCCAATTCATCTATATATTATCAAAGTTTTTGAATAGCTATTTGCATATTCACAAATCATAACACTTTGATTTAGTGCAGGGGTGGGCAAACTTTTGTAGCTGCGAGCCAGATTCAAGAGGTAACCGAGGCATGGAAGCCGGGGGGGGGAGGTGGGAATCATAGGGAATAGGGAAGTTATTATGCTACCAGAAAAGTGTAACAACCCCATATAGTAATGACATTTGCAACCGAAAATATAAATTAAACTTCAATTTCTTTTCCATTTTTATGATTATTTTTTGGTGACTGGTATTTAATTTTTTTTAAAGGGAGCCATTCAAAACAGAGGCTCACAAAACATAGTTTGCCCACCCCTGATTTAGTATGATAAATCTTACCCAATGGGAAAATTCCTCAATCTGCTCATCAAAATACTTTGAACATTTTTCCTATCATAAAATTGCCTCCAATTTGTCTTACGAGAAGGCATATTTTAAATTTTCAATGTCAAGTGTCCAAGCATTGAATGCCCACTGGTCAAGTACTGTCCAGTTTTCAAGCAATGCCCAAAGCTCCACTCATTAGTGAAGTATTAAGTCTCTCAGCTGCAATTAAACATAACAATTTCTTATCACCCTCATTTATCTCAAATAAGTAATTCTTAGAAGCTTTGGCATGAATTCAAGGAATCTGGCAGCAAGTACTTTATCATTGACAGATTGGGCTCCTCATGAAAACATTTGCAATAAAAACTTGATCCTCATGCTATTAAATTTTCAGAGCCATTACTTAAGTTTATTATTTAATGCTTATAAACAAAACTTTTATTATGTCTAAAGCAGAAGATGAGAAGTAAACATTTTTTTGTCTTTCCTTGTTTAATTGTAAGAGCTAAAATGATCTGCTCCATACCACTGACATTAAAAGCAAAATGGGGAGTACAATTGTAACTTTAAGAATTCAGGGCAGAATCAAGTTATAGTTTCTGTATTTTCTATCCACTTTGTTTCATAACACTATATAAAATATTTTGGTTTTAACATGGTCCGATTATCTATTTTTAACTGATTTAGAAACAATTTAACTTTGACTGTCACAGTTTTGTTCCAGTTGATTGGATTGTGAAAAGAAGAGGTTAGTTTATTTTAAAATATTAATTTGGTGGGATCCATTCTTTTATCATTTTAATTTTTAAAGCAAGTTTTTAAGACAAGATAAACTGCTGATAGCAATCATAATAATAATATTTTTTTTATTTTTTAATAGATCATATCATTTATAACAGGAGATTTTGAAATTCTGTAGATAAAATAATGTTTCAAACCAACTGTAAATTGGTCTAAAGAAGCAAATATTCATCTCTAATCATATGATTCACATGAAATAAATGGATAAACAGGTAGATAACTCAGTGATGTTGGAGTCTAAATTTGTTCTCTCTTAAAATGTGACCATTTATCCTCCAGGGACAAGTTAAGTTTCTTAATTAAATCCAGTGCCAATCTAAGAGAAAATTAAGTCCTCTTTGGATGTATGGTCATGAGGAGGCATACAAAACTCATCCTTTAACACCCTAAATTAATTTTTTCATTTTGCTTTTTGATTTTGTTGCATTGAACTCATTCCAAGAGTTTCAGTCAGAATGGCATAGTTTTAACATGATACATTTTTCATAATGTGAGCGAATGCAAATAAAAGCTCTCCTTAATTTACATTAGTGTAGCATTTGAAAGAAAAGGGAAATGAATCATGAAGAAGATTAAAATGGTTAAATATGCTAAGATATATCAAGAGTGACGTTTGCTTTGATGATACGATTTTTTTTTTTTTGAAAATCGTAAGCTTATAATTAGAGTCTATAAGCTTCACAAATTATAAGAAAATACAACAACAAAATTATTTAAATGTGCTTTAATATTATTTTTTAAAAATTAAGCAAATTAACATTGCAGCTTGGTTATTGGTGGTGAAGCTAGGGTGACATAGGCACAACATTGTATGAGGTGTCATTTTCATGGTTAAAATTTTACAAAAGTTTCATTTAAGTTGAAACCTAGAGAGAAACATACATTTAATTTTGATGTACATTTTTAAAGAAAAACTTGTATGCGATTTATTATTAATGGGCAAATTTTCAGATATTTTATGTTAAAATTTCCAGATATCTGACAATAAAATTTAAAGTATATTTGTTTGAATTATTTAGCATATATAAATATGTTTAATTAATGAGTTTTGACATCCCTTTTTAAGGGGAAACAATTTTGTCTTTTTTTTGTGGACCTCATGACCTTTGTTATGCCACTCTACAGTATGGGTTAGGCATATTGTTACTTGTATGCTTCCATTTATTGGACATGAAAATGATTTGATTAGGCCTTGAATGAATTATTTAAAATTTGACTTGTAAAAATGTTAATGATTTAATGGAGCAGTAAAATTATAAATTATCTTGACTTATATAACTTAAGTTTAAATGAATCAGCATTAGGCTAAAAGAATGTAACATTCCCTGACCTGGTGTTATAAAAAATTGCTTTACTTAGTAAATTTATAATGCTAAGGCGCCAACTTTATCAGGGTGCAAAAATTTGATCAGTGTAACAGATTTGCTAGGAATTTTTAATTTAAAAAACTAACATTTTCAGTTCCATCTTTGGGCTGTAAACAGGTTTGACGACTGTTTCCACGAATGTACAGTTTTTCTGACTTTTTTAAAAAACAGAATGCTCCAAAGTCGACTGTGATGACTGTCCATGTCAGACAGAAAAGGCGATTAAACTGGAAACTCCAGGGAAAAAATCATCAAACCTGTTTTCGGCACCCACAGTTGGTACAAAAATTAATTTTTTTGTTAAATTCCGGTCATAACTCCCAAGCAAATCGGTTCAACAAGTCAATTTTTCCGGAATCATATTCTGGAATTCAATCAAGCATCTTTGGAAACCCCAGGGTGCCATCATTATTGCATCTTGAAAATTAATTGTTAATAATCAAATACACTAAAGCAATAATGGCCGTTTAGATATATGATTAAATTCACTAAAATATACTTAACCATTTACTAGTAGAACTTTATAACTGTTATGAACTGGTTTTGGGAGCATATCCAGGTTGTTGGAATGGAATAATTGTTCATCATTAGTTGGTTAACAGTTTTGTGACGGACAGTTGTGATTGGTCGAGTTATGCAAGGTCAATAAACAAGTAAGGTGTTTAAACACTGTATGAACACAGGGTGGCAGTTAAGTGTGTCGAATTATTATTAATGTTGAGTGATGATAAGAGTTCTGTAGTTAGTTATTGGCGAAGTTCAAGTCCTAGCCTAGTGTGGCAGTGTCAAGAGTAGTATCAGGGGCCATCCATAAATGATGTAATGTGTCTAGTGGGGGAGGAAGAGTCAAATTTTTATGATGAGGGGGAGGGGGGTTACTATAATCAAGTTACAGGATGCCAAAGAGAAGGATAATTGGGGTGTAGTGACATTGACAGTCATGAGAATTTGTGTCAATATGTGGAGAATTAGGGCTATCATGTGAAGTGGGATGGGTGTAAAATGGTTGGGGTGGTCGAGAGGATATTAGTGAATGTTCTAGGATATTTTTGCTGCACTGCTTAACCTCTCAATTTAAAAAAATTTTCCACAACCACCCCCCTGTATAAATTATATTGTAATTGTAACGTATCCTTATATGGTTTTGAAAATTTAATTGGTGTAAAGATTCAGCTAATAGAATGAATAATATGTAACAAAGTGGCACAGCACATTTAATCTGTAATGTGAATATCAAAAAGAAAAACAAAGGGGAGACAAGTTGTGGTGGTCATAACCCTTAAATTAGGCATACACATGCGTAACAGTAACACATTTTTTAAAATGAAAATAAATTATATAGCTTTTTAAATTCAATTTCTCTAATTAACTTTTCTAGAAACAAGAAAAAATTCACCAGAAAAAACATTTACTGACGCTAATTAAAATACATAAAAACTGATTTTTTTTAAAGTTAAAGGCAGCAACAACTAGCAATGGCAACAAATACAATATTCTGGGTCTTCAGCACCTTGGGGTGCTTTCAACCCTGTTTAAGAACCACTGTACAAGGGAAATATTTCTGACACAGGTGCAGTAATTTTTCAATGTCCATAGGAGGTGAATTTTAAGGACAAATGTAAATGGATTTTTATAGAGGGGGGTGCAGACTGCAGAGGTGTGTGACATAATATTTGAGGAGGGGTCTAACATTTTATGACATTTATTGTGCCCATGTGGGGAGGGCTGGTCAAAGAAGTGCAAAATTTGTGAGAAGTTATTTGTTGATGCATGGCCCCTTAATGTCCATGTAGTGAGGAGAGGATGTTTGTGAAAGTATTGTTATCCAGTATGGTCCTGTAAATAAAGAAATATGTTATATTTACCCGGCATGGTTACTTATTGTACATATCCAAGTGTGGATGAAAGTATACCATAGAATAAGAATAGTATAGAGTTGTTCTGCTTGTAATTGTAATGTAAATTGTAAGGCTTGTAACTTGTAGTTGCCCCAAGACAACATTTAGTTTATAGTATAGACTATAACTATAACTATATAGGCATAGCCCAATCAGTAAAGCACCTACTGTGAGAGTTTGCTGTATGGGGATCACTCCTAAGAATGAAGAGCGCTACAATAACAATATACTAAAAATAATTTAACATCATAAAATTAAATTATGGCATAAATATCCCAGATCCGTGCAAAATCCGGTACAGTGTTAGAGTTAGAGTAAGTTAGAGACCTAAATTTTGTATGGCCTAAATAAAAATAGATCGTCAAGTTAATACTCCAATATACTTAACTTAAAATCATTATAGTAAACTGTAGACGGGATTTATTTTGCTGAAGCCATTTATTCAATCAGAATAATTACACAGTTATCACAGACAAGTTGTAAACTTAAAGCCATAACATTGGCCCCACATAAGCCATATTATTATTGACGTGGATACGATTTTAAGCTACTTTCATTGCCTATGCTGTAAGCGACCCGCTTAAAACTTACAACGTTAAAAATTAAACCAAAAAAAAAAAAGTATCTATTGAGACATTAACTTTTGGCTGCATCTATAGGTACCCGGGTATCTTTAATCGCAAATGACTATTCACACCCGGAGTGGCTCCGTACAGATTAAATGGCTCAGAGCCGGGTGTGATAACAATAATAGTATGATAATTCTTTTTTTTAAATTGTTTTTCTCCTTGTTATTTCATGGATTCATAGTTTTATTCTTTTTAGTTGTTTTTTTATTTTTGCTATGTTAATTTCACTTAGGACGGGTAGATTTTTTTTCTTTCCTATTTTCTTTTTTAGTTTAATCCATTTTCATAGATCATTTTTTTTTAAAAATCTAGTAATGAAGATGATTTACATACATTTATTGTTTTCATTTGGATTTTAGAAAAGTAATAATATTAATTTTATTATTAAAATTAAATCCTTTATGTAAGATTATTAATGTGTATTGTTTAAGTTAAAAGATTTAATCACACAGTAGTTTATGAATTAATAGGTATTCTAAATAATGAAAATTGCATTCATAGTGAATTAATTTCAACTATTCCTCTAGAGAGCTTGGCTTAGTCAGAACAAAACCACCAATTTTAAACTTTTTCCTTGGCACTGGGAGTCATACATGCGGACATTGACTGTTTTTTCTGATATCTCGAATCTCCTTTCAACAACTTTTCACATTTGACTTGACCTAATTCACAACGTAGTTGCAATGAACATCTTAAAGTTAAAGGATGCCATTGTATAAAGCATGAGAAAGAGATTTATTTTTGGAGGGCTCGTCTTTTTTTTTACCATATCTGTCTACTGGGTCTAACAGTTGTACATAATTTAAAATTTAATATAAAAAAAAACCTTAACTGACTTGAGAACATTTTTGTTTAGTTGTTAGTTATTTGAGTTGTGTACTCAAGTAATCCATAAAATAAATTAGGGGCCAGTAAGGAGTAGGCAGCCAATAAACTCATTCAATTAGGTCACATTATTCCTTTGCCATTTGTCTCCTTTTACTTTCTCACATTCCTTTTTGGTACCCATACAGTTAACTATTGTTTCTATCATTTCTTCATTTAAGTACATATGTAATGATTGAGTGGGAGCAAATATATGTGATCTGTGAAGGGAGTTTGGTTTCAAGGCAACTAAGTCATGCCACATTGAAAATAAAATACTGATAACCCTAAATAAATAGAGCCATTGAAAAAAATATAGTACATACAAACCATACACAAACAGAAAGACAAAAATCCACTAAAGTTTATTTTTTAAAAATTTGTTGTGACTTTTATTGCAAAAAATTAAACATTTTATACCAATTTTGACTTTTACGCAAAATGAATAAAGACAAATTTGTATTGCATTGTATTGTAACTTATTGTACTGTATTTTAAATGAAACTTGGCATACACATTAAGAATAACATTGACATAAAGTTTAAAGAAGCTTATTACACAGCAGTTATTGGAAGTGTTACAAATAGCATGTATGTGGGGGTTACGTAAATATTCGAGAACTCTTCAGGAGTAGCAAATGTAAAAATTTTATAAACCTTTTCTAGTTGGATATACCCGGTATATAAAAAAAGCCTCTTGAATTTTGTAAAGAATATCAATGAAAAGCAGCATGCAATGTTTGAAGGCTATAGCTAGAATACTTTTCCTCCCAATTCATTTGGCGTTCCTAAAAAATCAGGAAAATGCAAAATTGAGAAAAATGAAAAAAAGTATAAAATTGTGTTTTTTTTAAATTAGAGGGCTGCATGAACGATATAGGATGCATACACCATGTACATATATCATTCATGAATTAAAAAACAATTAGAAAACTAAGACAGAAAAGATAGAAAAAAAATTAACACACGAACCTAATAAAAAAAAATACATAAATAAAAAAATTCTGAAAAATTTTCCTTTGAGATATTTGTTTAAAAACCATTAAGTAAAGAATGTCAATATAAATAAGCATGCAAAGTTTCAATTATGTAGTTCCAAAACTATTCCTCCTGATTCATCAATTGACCTCAGAAAAAAAAAATTAAAATGCTATATCGATAAAAGCTGAAAAAGACACTGACAAATGCTTATTAAAAAAATTAAAGGTTATTTGAACAACATTGGATGCATACATCATGAACACATTCCACTCGTTAATTAAAAAAAAAAATTTAAGTATATAGCTATAATTGATAGAATATAAATGAATGAATTTTCCCAACAACCCACTAGCCTCAAGCCTAATAAAAATAATAATATCATAAAAACTTCGGAATTTTGTTTATGAGACATGTAATAAAAAAAAATTCAATCATTATGTAGAGAATATAATAGAAAAAACCTTGCAAATTTTAAAGTATGTGGTAATAATACTTTTCCTCATAATACATTTGACGTCAAAGATAAATGGAAAATCCTAAGTGGACCACTTTAAACAGAGAAAAAAATTCAATTAAGCAATATTAGAAATATAGGAGTCAAATAAAATGAAATTTAAAGCATATTAATGTGAAATTATCATAAAAGATAAGAATTTTCTAGATATTTTTACAAATGGTAAACAATATTGTTGAACATGTTAATGTTTTTTTAATAAGAAATCAATAGACTCAGTTTAGGAAACAAAAATCTGCCCAAGAAATATAATAAAAATATTAAAAATGGTTATTTATACAATTTTGTAAAATAATTTTCAGCACATTAAAAACATTTACATATTTATAAAAGTAGCTGAAATCTTTCGGAACCAATCATTGCGAATTAGCAGTGAAAATAAATTTACAAGAACAAGTCAAGAATGACAATTATCTCAGCAAGGCCGTTTCAAACCCAGTTGTTGGGTTCAGCTGTCTATGTTCTATATACCGGTATTCACTTTTCTGCGTGTTAACTTGTCCGTTGGTTCACTAGTCCTGTGTTTGGATGTGTTATGGTGAGTTGTGGGTTTACTTGGCCTGCGTTCATTTGCGCGGCCACCGCAGCGGACACAAACCATAAAGTTTATGCAGCATTAACGATCAGAAATCTGCTTAAAGTAAACCTATACACGGGTAAGCCGCGGCGACTGCGTTGCTGCCCACAGCCTTACAAAACAGAAACATGGCAAGGCCGTGGAGGCCACGTCGCTCTAGCTATGCCGACGTATTACTTTAGTGTATCAGAGAATGACTTTGGTAATCAGCAGGCCAGACCAGGGAAACGGCGCATGGGCAAAAAAAGGTGCGAAGCGAGAGACTCGGCTACGTAATAGAATTCCACCAACAACAGAGACTGAGAGAGCGACAAATGTCCAAGCGTTGAGTGATGTGTAACGTCTCTTCATAATGAGCAGATCTGGGAAACGTTTCGAGGGGTTATGTTGCGATATGTTCACTAGAGAGTTGTGCCACCCACTACTACTGAGTTTAAAAAAAACAAAAAATAAACTCTTCAGCTCGCCGAAAATGCCACCCTCAATATAATTTTTTTTTAAAGTGGCACATGTGTCGACCACCCCCTCCACAGCCCCCTTCCTATGCAAGTGGATTGACTTTTTCTCGACAATCGTGAGTCATAGTAGGCAAATAAGCTATTTAAATGGTCT
>CAXITT010000047.1:11344-24827 GCA_964033795.1 Lymnaea stagnalis | reverse complement strand
TTTGTGTATTTGTGTGCTCCTACTTATATGTGTTTATTTCGCATTATTTATTGGCATCATTATTTCTAATTGTATTAACTGTGTACCGGTACGACATCTGCCATACTGTAAGTTGAAGATTGTAATTATATTTTATTTTATTTTGTAATTATCTTAAGACATAATCAATCTTAATTAATTGTAACTAGAAACTGTTTTGGGTCGTATCTTTAATATTGTTGATTATATGGTATCGTCCTTTGTTAGGCACTGTTTACAACGAGCCAATTAAAATTAAAATAGGAGATTAATTTCTCCCGATACAAGTCAGTGCGTAACAAATTGGGGGCATCGTCCGTGATATCCGAATCCACATTTTATTCTCATTAGTCCCAATTTTAACAAATTTTGGGTTTTTCCGAGGATAATTTTAATCCATAATTTTTATTACACCAATAATAAATTGAGTGTTTTTCTGTGGATTTTGACCCACTGTTTACCTTAATACACTCAAACTAATTTGAGTTCACGATACCATTTTACGACACCAACAACAGAGCTGGTTACAATTTTTTCATTAGTGTGTGCACTAAGCTTACATTTTTATTTTAAAAAAAATCATTGTTATTTTTTGCCTGTGTCAAAATGGATTTTGATATTGAAAACCCATCAGTAGAGGCATTAGACAAATGTTCTAGGAAGGAGCTATTTTCCATTGCTAAAGCTCTAGAAATAAATGTAGCTCATTCGGCCGTAAAAAAGACCATACGAGACATGATCATCGTTCACTTTGTGGATGAAGACATGTTATCTGAAGATGAACTTGCCTCAGTCACACAACCGACTGATCCAAGTATGGAGCTCCAACTAAAGCTCAAACAAATGGAACTAGATGCCCAGAGAGAAAAAGAACGTGAGCTTAAACAGCTGGAGCTAGATAAAGAACGTGAGCTTAAACAGCTGGAGCTAGATAAAGAACGTGAGCTTAAACAGATGGAGTTAGAAGCACAGAAAGAGCTACAAATCAAATTAAAAGAAATGGAAATAACAGCCAATTTGAGAGCAATGGAAAATAGACTCACGGCTCCAGCCGGTCAGGGTTGCGATGCAATTAAATTTGCAAAAGTAATCCCTAAATTTTCAGAAAAAGAGGTTGACCAATATTTTGCGCAGTTTGAGATAACTGCCCAAAATTTTAAAATTCCTGAAACTATGTGGTCCACCTTACTTCAACCAGCCTTGACCGGAAGGGCATCTGAAGTCTTTGTGTCCCTGAATGCGGAACAGCGCGGGGACTATAACCTAGTAAAATCATTAATACTTAAGGCTTATGAATGTGTCCCCGAAGCATACCGTAAAAAGTTTAGGGAACTGTGGAAACGTGATGGCCAGACTCATGTTGAGTTCCTCCGGGAAAAGGAACGGCTCCTGGACAAGTGGCTGCACGCAACCAACACCGAGACAGACTTCAAGAAATTCAAGAACCTCATTCTGATGGAGGAGTTTAAGAACTGTGTTCGTTCTGAGGTGCGAATACATATTGCAGACCGTGGCGAAGGTGACGCACATACGGCAGCAGTGTTAGCCGACGACTTCACCATCTCACATCAACTTTCCAAGAATCCATCTGACACCAAAAATGACAGGCACAATAAGACAGCTGTATCAACTTACAGTAAACCTCCACAAAAACCATTCAAGCCCGGTACGAAAGAAATTGGTGCAAAAGACACATGTGCCTACTGTAAAAAAGAAGGACATACGAGGGATGATTGCTGGAAACTCAAGAAGAAAACTGAGAAGACCACACATCCTGGTACACAACACAAAGTCTCCGCTTGTACGTCTCGTCATACATCTGGAAACACATTTTCAAAATTCAAGAGTTTTTGCTCTCCAGGTGTCCATACAAACTTCAAAGAGGTTTGTCACGACTCATCAAAGAGTTCCATTATGAACAATAAGGCTAGTTTTACTGACTCCAGCCAAGTTCCTGCGTCGACTGCGAGTTTTATGAGCTTGTCGCCAAGATCCTTTTGCTCCAAGAAGAGGTCTACCTCCAGAGGGCGTCTTACTGAGGACTTGTGTGCAAGTTTTGACGACTCTACCCAGAGTTTTACTTCCTCTACCCTAGCCGAATGTTCTCAAGACTCCAACAAGAGTTTACCTACCAAGGTCCAAAATTCTACATCAGAAACTACTGATGTCATACAAGACTTCATGCCTTTCATATCGGAAGGATTCGTATCACTGCCAGGTGATTTTTCCAGTCTACAACCAATCAAAATCTTACGAGATACAGGTGCTTCACAGTCCTTACTACTTGAGGGTATACTTCCCTTGTCTGAATCTACTGCTACTGGGAGCAACATCCTGTTACGAGGTGTAGAGCTGGGATGCATAGATGTACCTTTACATCTCATCAACCTAAAATCAGACTTAGTCTCCGGACCTGTGGTTGTGGGTGTCCGACCAACATTACCATTGGACGGCATCTCGTTGCTGCTAGGCAATGACTTAGCTGGTGGGAAGGTGATAGCCGAGCCCATCGTTACTCATGAACCTTGTTTAAATGAAAATCAGGAAGAAGATCAAGAATTGTATCCAGCATGTGCTGTGACAAGGGCCATGAGTTCCAAGATCTCCACAAAAGAGATTTCACAAAAAAGCAATAAAATTCTTCCTGAAATTGACCTGGGAAAAACATTTTTTGCAAGTCTAAATGAAGAGGCTAGTAATTACAAGACTCCAACTCGAATGCAACTTATTGAAGAACAGAAGAGTGATCCAGAAATAGTCAAACTTCGAGAGAACGCTTTGACCCAAGAAGAAGCTGAACAATTCCCTATATGTTATTACCTTCAAGATGACATACTTTTGAGAAAATGGCGACCTCCAGACGCAAATGCTGACGAAGAATGGAGGATAGTTCATCAAATAGTAGTTCCTACCCCATTCCGGAACGAAGTCCTGAACTTAGCCCATGACTCACCACTTTCAGGGCATTTGGGAGTAAAGAAGACATATCACAAAATCACGTCGCACTTCTTTTGGCCCAAAATCAAGAAAGATGTGGTTGACTACTGCAGATCATGTCATACTTGTCAGGTTGTAGGGAAACCAAATCAGAAGATACCAGCAGCTCCTCTTCAACCCATTCCAGCATTCGAAGAACCTTTCAGTCGCGTTATTATAGACTGCGTTGGACCTCTGCCAAAGACAAAATCAGGTCACCAATACTTGCTGACAATCATGTGTGCGTCAACAAGGTTCCCAGAAGCTATTCCTCTTCGCAATATCAAGACTCCGAACATCGTCAAAGCCTTGACGAAGTTTTTTACATTGTTTGGTCTTCCGAAGTCTGTACAGTCTGACCAAGGAACCAACTTCAAGGCTGGAATATTCAAACAAGTGATGAACCAGTTGGGCATAGAACACTGCTTGTCGAGTGCATATCATCCTGAGTCACAGGGAGCACTTGAGCGATTCCATCAGACGTTGAAGAACATGATGAGAACCTACTGCCTAGAACAAGAGAAAGACTGGGATGAAGGCATCAACATGCTACTGTTCGCCGCAAGAGAAGCAGTTCAAGAATCACTTGGATTCAGCCCCTTCGAACTGGTGTTTGGCCACACGGTTCGCGGTCCCCTTAAACTTTTAAAAGACACGTGGATGTCATCGACACCCACGGAAGGACTTCTTGACTATGTCCAAAAATTTAAAACTAAACTTTTTAATGCCGTTAATTTGGCTAAAACACATTTAAAAGATTCACAATCTAAAATGAAAGTTTGGTATGACAAAAAGTCAAAATTCAGACAGTTTGCTTCAGGGGACAAAGTGCTTGTGCTTTTGCCGATACCAGGGCAAGCACTACAAGCTAGATATTTTGGTCCTTATGTTGTTGAGTCCAAAATCAATGATTTAAATTACATTGTGTTAACACCAGATCGTAAAAGAAAGAAACAGTTATGTCACATTAACATGTTAAAAGAATATTTTGATAGAAAATGTGATGATCATTGTCCATCCTCAGAAACAAATGTTAACACAATCTCAACTGTAACTTCAGTACTTAAAGAAAATGTTACTGAAACCTTTGATAGTGTCCCAGAAAAAGTTGGTAATTATAAACTTAAAAATTCAGAAATATTGGCCAACTTAGATAAGAAACTAGGACATTTGTCATTGTCAGAGAAGGATGTTGTTAAGTCTGTTATTGCAGATTTTGTTTTACTCTTCCCTGATGTACCTAATAAAACCAACATTGCTGTACATGATGTTGACATTGGCAATGCAGTTCCGGTCAAGCAACACCCCTATAGGGTCAATCCGGAAAAACTTGAAATAATCCGGTCTGAAATAAAATACATGCTTGAAAATGATATAATTGAACCAAGCTCTAGTAACTGGAGTTCACCATGTATTTTAGTCCCAAAGCCTGACAAAAGTTACAGGTTTTGTACTGACTTCAGGAAAGTGAATGCATTCACAAAGACTGATTCCTTTCCGATTCCAAGGATAGACGATCTTATAGATCGAATAGGTGATGCCAAATATGTAACCAAGATAGACTTACTATCAGGTTATTGGCAGGTTCCTCTATCTGACAGAGCAAAAGAAATCTCTGCTTTTTGTACTCCAGATGGTTTATATCAATATAAAGTAATGCCGTTTGGAATGAAAAATGCCCCAGCTACATTCCAACGTCTTGTAAATAACATTATTGCTGACCAGGAAAATTGCAGCGCCTATATTGATGATGTAATTATTTACAGTCAAGATTTTTCATCTCATGTAAACCAATTAAGATCTCTGTTTAAAAAATTTTTGCAGGCAAATGTAACTGTAAATTTAAATAAATGTGAATTTTGTCATGCAACTGTGGAATATTTAGGTCACATAGTGGGTCAAGGTCATGTAAAGCCTGTTCAAGCTAAGATAAATGCTATTGTATCACTTCCACCACCCACTACTAGAAAACAGTTAATGAGATTTTTGGGAATGGCAGGTTATTATAGAAAATTTTGCAAAAATTTCTCAGTTATTGCTTCTCCTTTAAGTAATATGTTAAAGAAAAATGCAAAATTTCATTGGTCAGATGCTTGTCAGGAAGCATTCGAAAACATTAAAAATATACTTGCTAATGCTCCTGTTCTCATTGCACCAGACTTTAACAAACAGTTTAAATTAGCTGTAGATGCCAGTGATGTTGGCATTGGTGCAGTTCTTTTTCAAGAAGATGACCACAATGTAGATCATCCTGTCTCTTATTTCTCAAAGAAATTCAACTCACATCAGAAAAACTATTCCACTGTAGAAAAGGAATGTTTAGGTTTAATTCTTGCTCTCCAACAATTTGATTTTTATGTCAGTTGTTCTTTACATTCAGTACTTGTTTTTACTGATCACAATCCTTTAACATTTTTGAATAAGATGGTCTCCAAAAATCAAAGATTGTTAAGATGGAGCCTATTTTTACAAGAATATAATTTGGACATCAAACACATTAAAGGCAAAGATAATGTCATTGCAGATACTTTGTCCAGAAATTAATTTTCACTTATGTTATTGTTTATAAGCTGTTAAGAAGCTTTTTGTCTAATATTTTGAGAGTAAGAAATGTACTTTCTTCAATTTTAATGGAAAAAGAATTCCATTTTTGAACAATGAAATTTTTTTCTTTTAAGAGGGGAGGTGTTATAGAGAGCTTGTTTACATCATATTTCTCGTGCGTGCCCTCTGATTGACCCCGCATGAGACGCTGTGTTCACAAAGGGGTGTGGCTTAGGCCTTTGAAGTAACTTGTTTACGCCGCCAACGAATAAAAATAATTAATCTGTTCCAAATAGTATTTGGTAGAATGATTGGGATTTTTCTCGAAATGTCTCGAAGGCAGGGCTTGGGCGTCGGTAGACCCACCTATATAAGGGATTGACAGGCACGGACGAGGGACGGAGATTTTCATATAGATTCTCTTAACATTACGAGGCGTGTTTTATTCTTTGTGTATTTGTGTGCTCCTACTTATATGTGTTTATTTCGCATTATTTATTGGCATCATTATTTCTAATTGTATTAACTGTGTACCGGTACGACATCTGCCATACTGTAAGTTGAAGATTGTAATTTTATTTTATTTTATTTTGTAATTATCTTAAGACATAATAAATCTTAATTAATTGTAACTAGAAACTGTTTTGGGTCGTATCTTTAATATTGTTGATTATATGGTATCGTCCTTTGTTAGGCACTGTTTACAACGAGCCAATTAAAATTAAAATAGGAGATTACTTTCTCCCAATACAAGTCAGTGCGTAACAGTATCTAATAATTAATTCATTAAATCCATCTGAAAAATACAACAAGTCAACCTTCTCCATTAAAATTATGTCGTTCACTCCCATCACTCAAGAAAAAATGAATTCTCCATACACTACAAAAATTAGTTCCTTTTTTCTCGTGATTCTATTCTTTTCCTTCAAATCACTTTGCCTTTGTGCCGTGAGAGCAAATGTTAGTGCCGTGAGAGCAAATATTAGTGTCCTGTGAAAAAATCCATGTCATATGAATAAGTAACTTGGTCTGTTACACACATTACGGATACTAAAAAAATAAATATAGAATAACTATAGTATGGTATGACAATCCACATAAGTTCAATATGTTTTATGTTTTTGTCAGTTTCTTTATACTCAATTTGTCTTGACCAAAAATCAGCAACAATGTTGTTTTTATTGATTATATTTCAATTGATAGAGTATTAAAGACTATCTATTGATCTTGTTATTGGCTATTCTCTTTTTGTTTAGTGCCATTAATGGTTTATGATCTGTTAAGAGACTAAACTTTCTTACTTAGAATTTGATCAAATTTTGAACAAAATCTCAACAAAGAAACCACACACAAAATAGTGCCTTCATACTAAAATTTGACGCATATTGAAGAAATTTGACAGGAATTTGATCGTGTGACCTGAGCATTACCCTGTCAGTACATATTAATGTATTTACAGTTATTGATGTTGTCAAAATCTAAAGCTAAATAAATTTAAATATTAACTTAAATTTAAATAACATCACTAGGCAATGTTTCAACTTGTGCATTCATTTCAAACATCACTGGACAATTATTCAACTTGTGCTTTCATTTAAAAACCTCACTAGACAAAGATTCAATTTATGCATTCATTTCCAACATCACTAGACAATTGAATAGCACAAATCACTAGAGTCACATAACTAGGCAAGTGACTAACAAACAAATCATTAGTTACACATGACGAGACAATTGATTATTAATCAAATAACTAGTGACACATCACTGTAAAAGTTACTAACAAACAAATACTACAGACATGTGTCTAAGGCTGGAAAGCTTAACAATCAAATCATATTTATTACAACACTAATAAAGAATGTACTAAGAACTATATTAATAGTTTTTAGTTAATGGACAAGAGGTGGCTTTGACTGAATGATTGATTTAACAAAAGCACATGAGTAGTAAATTTGAATTTTTTTGATGATTATGATAAGAAGATTTTCACCTATAGCAAGTAATTAGGGGTGGCGAATTTAAAAAACAAAAGTAGTATGGGGGAGGGATGTCCGATTGAAGCCATTAAATACTTTAAAAAATATTCTATCTTCAAAAGATTGCTATAGTATTTATGACTATTTAAAACAATTTTCAAAGAACAAATAAAAAAGTCTCACTAAACATGACATTATTTAACACCAAAAACAGTTTGTAGCAATTAAAAGTTTATGTTCACAATGTGCTTTCGATTCACCAAGATGATCCATAAGGTGAAAAGAAATCCCAGTGTCAGGGGATAAAAGAACCAAGTGGAGCATGACATAAGTATAACTCTAGAATTATCAATTTTACCATTATCAGAATGTTTGAATTTGAACTTTCTATGTGAGCTCTTTTGAATGATAGCCTGCAAGGTTGGGTAATATGTCCCAAATCAAAGGTTATTAATTTTTATCAATGCTAACAAGTATAAAGTAACTGACCTTACTAGTAAGGTATAAACTAATTTGAAATTTAAAAAATAATTTAACAATCATAGGGTATAAATCTCTGTTACTATAAATTTCATATCAGTTTATAAATATTAAAAATAGAAAGTATTTTTAATATTTTCTTAATAAATTATTTACACAAAAAAAAACATGCTTTAAAATCAAATTTACAACAACAAAAAAATTGAATTTATTATAATAATAGGTACTACAAACCGAATTTTCAAACTGCACCAATAACATTTTTGAGTGTTTAAGATGCAAGATCTAAGAATTCTAAGCATGTGGACATTTAATTTATGACTTTATGACCATTATTAAGAAAGTTATGCTATTTTAATTTTTTTTTCTCGGGTTACCTTTTATGAAATGACAAAGACCCATATTCATGAGTCATTATCTTAAAATGTATGTCACCTGCACTCATTTCCTTTACCATATTTACACAATACTATACAGAGAACAAACACAATTTTTTTCAAGAGTATGGGAAATCAAACTTTTGCAATTTATTGTCGTAAAGATGGCATTTTGTAAAATTTTCAAATTTTACCAAGGGGGGCAAAAAATCACAAAAATTACCAATTTGTAAAAATTCACCAAAAATGTTGTAATTTACTC
This sequence comes from Lymnaea stagnalis, assembly GCA_964033795.1. Lineage (NCBI taxonomy): Eukaryota > Metazoa > Mollusca > Gastropoda > Lymnaeidae > Lymnaea > Lymnaea stagnalis. The sequence goes on along the minus strand of CAXITT010000047.1, from coordinate 16,191 downwards.
ATAAACACCATTGATATATCCATTTTAAAGAGAATCAAAGATCTATACAAGTATGCAAACAAGAAGTACTTTAGCCCAACACATATTTGACAAATAGCAAAATAGTCAAGGGTTGGTAATTTATTTCACACTTTTTACACATTTTAAAAATTATACAAAAAATAATAAAAAACATACTATATGTATGAAATCTTTTATAAAGTGAAGATAATAGTAGTCTTCATATAAAAAAAGCACATCAGACACCATAAAATACCATAGAATAATTTAAACATTTGACAAAAGCAGTGTATAAAAATGTTATTTTTTAATTTTTTTTTTTCGAAACTGGACTTAAAATCCAAAGGAACAATATAAAACAAGATAATAATATATATTTTACAACTCTTTGATTTAATATTAATAATGAACAGGATATCCCAGAAGAATTCTCTTTAAAAGTATAAAAGTCATTTTGACTACTTCTATTAAAATGGATATTAAAATGTATTTTAAATATTTAGAAAATGTAAAATTATTTCAGAAAAGTAACAGGTGCACAAATCCAATTATATTAGCTTAAGAATTTAGTGTTAATTTACTGAACACCGGTAACATAAATGTCTGAAATAGAGATACTTTTCCAGCTAAATTTGCGAAATACGGTCAAAGGGAAGCAACCATTAAAATAAACAGATTTTTAAAGACGACAGCGATAACTTCCCATTAATTATAAGATAATTTTATTCTTCGCTTCAAGAAAGTTAACTCTTGTGACCTTGGTGAAAGATCGTATTAACTTGGTTACTGTTCCTAATTCTTGATGAAAGTATGGGAACTAACTGCTGTCACCTTGATGGACAAAATAATTTTTTTGAGTTGCCTCTAATTGAGTACTCTTTTATAACAAAAGTTTTTTTTTAAATCAACATAATTTTATTTGCTTTCCTTAGGATAAAGAATTCTTTTGTGGTTTGAATAACTTTTCCTAAATTATTTTGTTGACTATAAAGATAACTTTGTCAAGATACAAAGATTTTTCAAGATAAAAAGCAAACATTGGTAAATTTAAAGGACGAATGCCACTATTGTATCGATCCCTATGCCTAACCTAAACCCTAATTCACTGCAACTATTCCTTTCAATTAGCCCCAAACATTAGTTGGTAGTTCTGAACTGTTGTGTGTGTGAGGTGGGGGTACTGTGTGAAGTCAAATTATAGTATAGGCATAGAGTCTAGGTATAATTTAATTAAGATTAATTAAATTAAAACAGGCCATTTAATTTACTAAATTTAGTTTTTTAAAGAACAAAGTGGCTTTTCGTACCCAGGTACCAGAAGTGAGAGGTTTGGATTAAAAAATTATTAACAATTTTATTGTTGGGTTTGTAAGACAAAAGGAGGTATTGAATGGACTAAATGTTTGTAAACTTAATTCTTCAGTTTATCTGCTATAAACTACCACTAAAATTGACGTCCTAATAGCACTGAGTCAAAATGGACCCAGACATGCAGCGTTACTGTTACCATTCACAACCGGGTACTATTAGACTCAAGCTATTCGGATGTCATTTGTGGTAGTTAATTTTAGTTAAACTGAAGAAGTAAGTTTACAATCGTATCCCAATCTCTCACTTCTGGTACCCGGGTACGAATAGTCGCAGCCTTTAAAGAATGTCAAAGTCAATGTAAATATATATTTATTCAAACCCTTTCCATCGCAACTGGGTGTAATACACCCGGAGACAGACTGTGATTGCTGGTATCTCGAGTTTCCTTTTTAATAACCTTTCTCATCTACGAGGTAGTTGGAATTAGCACCTTGGCCTTGGTGGTTGCAATTATATAAAGTATATAATATAAAGCATGCGAAAGTGACTAATTTTTGGGGGCATAATCTTTTTTTGTACAGTCCCAAGCATAATTTAATAGAAGGAAAAAACGTCTAAACTGGCTTATGAACATTATTGTTTGTTTGTTATTTATTGATTATTTGAGTCTGTGTAATCCATAAAATTAATTTTAATTTTTGACAATAAATAAATACAGTGGAACCTCTCATAACGAGCATAATTTGTTCCAGGATCTTACTCGTTAAGCGAAACACTCGTTAAATGAAACAATTTTTCCCATACAAACCAATGTAAAATACGATAATGCGTTCCATGCAGAAAAAATACTAATTTTTCAAAAAATGTTATGAACATTTTTTCAAATAAAATACGCCATTTACTGTGATATAAGACTATGGGGGTAACCTGTCCAGTTGCCAGGAATTACCAGAAACACTTTTTCCCATTATTATAAGTGTACGGTTGTGCTATACCCAGTCACTAGGGACAGGGTATACTATATGTTATTTGGGAAAGTGTTAAATGATATTTCACCATTTTAGTTTATCTTAAATGCAATTTTTGTTTAATTTGATTTGCGTTAGAAAATTTTGAGGAGAAATAATACCAATTACCAAACCACTGGTAATAGTAATTATTAAATTATCACAAGTAACTAGTACAAGACAAAAATTAGTACACTCAAAATATGGAGGAAAAAGGCTAACTACTTGTAGTACTAACAACTAATTTAATTTTTTAAAGTAGTTATTTACTGATACTGTAGTCTATTCTAACTTATTAACATTAAGTTCATTGTAGTTATTAGGAAATAACATTAAATGAATAATTACTTGATACATTGCCACTCAAAAAAGCTGGTCTGCATGACTGGGTTGAATAGATTCTTGACTTAATACTAAAGTGATAACAACAATTACTGTCGAAAAATAGTAGGCCTAGAGATCACAATCTTAATTTTATGAGAATATTAAATTAAATTTGTTGTTCAGTACTTCACTTAAAAAATTTCAAGGGCAGTTGAAAGGATTTTCTTTTGACAGTCTTACTAACATATAAAATTTGTAATACTAATGTCACCGAAGAATTAAAAAGATATAGACAAGTATAAATAAATAATAACATAAATCATTAAAAATATATAAAAAATTGCTAAAGTTTTTAAATCAAACATAAATATTCAGGCCATACAAAAATAGGGGAATAAGTTAAGTGGGAAATATTGTTTAAGGTACATTGAGAGGTACAGTAGTCATGATAAATATTGTTTTGGGTACATTGAGAGGTACAGTAATCATGAGAAATATTCTTTTGGGTACCGGTACCGTACATTGAGAGCTCCGGTAATGATGAGAAATATTTTTTTGGGTACGTGGAGAGGTACAGTAGTCATGGGAAAATGCAAGACACTGAACTTATTAGTTTTAGAAACATTGACCATTTTTGTGATGTAGAAATGATTTCGTAGGACTAGCTTTATACCTTGCCATCTCAAATATATCTGACTTGATTTACATAAGATAAACAAAACTTAGGACTTAGTATATAAAAATATATGGAAATATAGGTCAAAATGCCTTCTTCATTAACATCAGAATGTAAATATTTAATACCGGTATAAGGAAATGAGCTAAACCAAGTATGCGAAAATCTGAATAAAAGGATGCAACAAAAAACGAAACGTGTTGACAAGAATACTCCTTCAGTAAACAAACTACAATAAATAAAATATATAATAAAAATAAACATTTAGCTTCAATGTGGTGTCCAAGAGGACAGCAAGCGGACTGTAAAATAAATCCTTTATCATTAATTTTTGAAGTTTTTTGTTTTGTTTAGTAAGCCCTGGAATCTATAAAACAAAGCTTCAAAATTTGGTTGCCCAAGAGATTATTGAGGTCATGGGCTTACGTCTAGTTAGCCTATAATCTGACCCTTTCAAAAATACAGAATACACAATATAAAACTAGACAAGCAAGTTTATAATTTCTCTATTTACAGGTTGTTTCTGTCAACACACTGGATGATTTCCTTGTTTCTATCAACACATTGGATGATTTCCTCCAAGATGTTATCTGATAGGAAACAATTTCTCTTGATTTCATGGTTCATTGACCCAGGTACTGAATATTAAGTAAATGTATTTCCAGTTTTTAGTTAGTTTTATTTTACATGAGATTTAAAAGTTTTTTTTTTATTGCTCCCAAATGATACTCAGTTTGAAAGAGTGAGAAATAAAGACAAAAATATGCCATAATATATTGGAAACTTAAAAAATATAGATAGTAAAATATTTTTGATATTATTCTCAATTTTAATTTTGGTCATCAGAAATGAGATGCATCCACAATTGGGTACAACTGAGGTAGTGTTTCCTTCCTGAACATTTGACCACCAGCGGTGCCAACAACATGAACATTTGAACACCAGCGGTGCCAACAACATGAACATTTGACCACCAGCAGTGCCAACAACTTGAACTATTATTCTTATTGTTGATAGTTATTGTATGGAACGTTTTACTTAACTGAATAAAGTGCCAACCCCTTCAAAATGTTAAATAAATGTGTGTATGAACTTACGAACCAATATCTAAATTTTTTCATGATTTTCTAAAGATTTTATTGAAAATTATAATTGTTTCCTTAAATGTTATAATTTGAATCTCACTTTTCATGTATTTGAAATTTGATTTTGTAGCAGAGCTGTTCACTCTTACTATTATGGCATACTATGTACGATTTTGAGGTGTAAACATTATATAGACTGTATCTTTATTTTTTTTACTATAAATATAAGGTATTTAACAATTTTGTGATGTGTGCGATTTTAAGAGTTTGAGGGTAAAACAGGTCTGTTGTAGGCATAAGACTTTGTATATCTATGTTGTCTAGTATTAGTAAAGGATGTATACAGTGTTGGTCATCAAATGTACCCGGTGTTAGATGGTGTAGTTTTAAAGGTACATTTACACTGCAGATTTTTTACATGGATTCTCAACTTTCTGTGACTAC
>CAXITT010000046.1:2055888-2147417 GCA_964033795.1 Lymnaea stagnalis | reverse complement strand
TAGTGGCCATCCATAAAAAACGTCCACCAATTTTTTGCTATTTTTTACCCCCCTCCCCCTTTGTCCACTTTTGTCCACTTTTGACTTGACACCCCCCCCCCCAGTTGTGGACGTCCAAAACATAAAATTTACCGAACTTAAATTAATGAATATTTTGGGAAAATGTACAACAATATAGAGTATATATTTACAAAGATTTTTTTTAGAAATTCTAATTATTTGCAGGCAAAATTCTAAATGAAATAATAACTGTTCAAAAACATTTTATTGAATCACTGTATTAAAAAATGTAATAAACAAATAATCCATCATTCTTCAATCAACGGAAAATTCGGACTGCAGCCATTCAAACACGTTTCGTATAATGACAACATCTGTTCTTGAGTCTTCAATTGCTAAATCAATTTGAGTGGCAGTCTCTTCGTCTGATTCGTCTGCCATATTATGTTCACTAGCAGGAATATTGTAATGGACGACCTTATGTTTTTTCATTGCCGCCTGTGATGAGAAATATTTACCACAGAAACATATTCTCTTGGAAATTCTTCCAGCCACCGATGCACAATAGAGATCAAAAGGCATGCTACTATAACTGTGATCGGGCAGTAAATTTATGCAAAACTGCTGTACTAAAAAAAAAACACTACAAAATGTGGACATCCACTTTGTCCTAAACCCCATCCCCCCTTTGTCCACTTTAGTCCACTTTTTGCTGAGCCCCCCCTCCCCCCTTTTGTGTGGACGTCTTTTACGGATGACTCCTTACCGGTATATAGAACATAGACAGCTAAACCCAACAAGTGGGTTTGAAAAGGCCTTGCTGAGATAATCGTCGTTCTTGATTTGTTTTTGTAAATTTATTTTCACTGCTAATTCGCAATGATTGGTTCCGAAAGATTTCAGCTACTTTTATAAATATGTAAATGTTTTTAATGTGCTGAAAATTATTTTACAAAATTGTGTAAGTAACCATTTTTATTATATTTCTTGGCCAGATTTTTGTTTCCTAAACTGAGTCTATTGATTTCTTATTAAAAACATTAACATGTTCTACAATATTGTTTAAAATTTGTAAAAATATCTAGAAAATTCGTATCTTTTATGATAATTTCTCATTGATATGTTTTAAATTTCATTTTATTTGACTCCTACATTTCTAATATTGCTTAATTGAATTTTGTTCTCTTTTTAAAGTGGTCCACTTAGACTTTTCATCTCTGACGTCACATGTATTATGAGGAAAAGTATAATTACCACATGCTTCAAAATTTGTCAGGTTTTTTCTATTATATTCTCTACATAATGATTGATGTTTTTTTTTTATTACATGTCTCATAAACAAAATTCCGAAGTTTTTATGATCTTATTATTTTTATTAGGCTTTAGGCTAGTGGGTTGTTGGGAAAATGCATTCATTTATATTCTATCAATTATATCTATGTCCTTAAATTGTTTTTTTTTAAATTAACGAGTTGAATGTGTTCATGATGTATGCATCCAATGTTGTTCAAGTAACCTTTATTTTTTTAATAAGCATTTGTCAGTGTCTTTTTCAGCTTTTATCGATATAGCATTTTCATTTTTTTTTCTGACGTCAATTGATGAATCAGGAGGAATAGTTTTGGAACTACATAATTGAAACTTTGCATGCTTATTTATATTGACATTCTCTACTTAATGATGGATGTTTTTTAAACAAATATCTCATAGGAAAAATTTTCAGAATTTTTTTATTTATGTATTTTTTTTTATTAGGTTCGTTGGTTAATTTTTTTTCCTATCTTTTATGTCTTAGTTTTCTAATTGTTTTTTAATTAATGAATGATATATGTACATGGTGTATACATCCTATATCGTTCATGCAGCCCTCTAATTTTAAAAAAAAACAATTTTATACTTTTTTTCATTTTTCTCAATTTTGCATTTTCTGATTTTTTAGGAACGCCAAATGAATTGGGAGGAAAAGTATTCTAGCTACAGCCTTCAAACATTGCATGCTTCTTTTCATTGATATTCTTTACAAAATTCAAGAGGCTTTTTTTTATATACTGGGTATATCCAACTAGAAAAGTTTTATAACATTTTTACATTTGCTACTCCTGAAGAGTTCTCGAATATTTTTGTGACCCCCACATACATGTCATTTGTAACACTTCCAATAACTGCTGTGTAATAAGCTTCTTTAAACTTTATGTCTATGTTATTCTTAATGTGTATGCCAAGTTTCATTTACAATACAGTACAATAAGTTACAATACAATGCAATACAAATTTGTCTTTATTCATTTTGCGAAAAAGTCAAAATTGGTATAAAATGTTTAATTTTTGCAATAAAAGTCACAAAATTTAAAAAAAAAAAAAAAACTTTAATGGGTTTTTTTCTTTATATATGTGTATGGTTTGTATGTACTATATTTTTTTCAATGGCTCTATTTATTAGGGTTATCAGTACCGGTATTTTATTTTCAATGTGGCATGACTTAGTTGCCTTGAAACCAAACTCCCTTCACAGATCACATATATTTGCTCCCACTCAATCATTACATCTGTACTTAAATGAAGAAATGATACAAACAATAGTTAACTGTACGGGTACCAACAAGGAATGTGAGAAAGTAAAAGGAGACAAATGGCAAAGGAATGATGTGACCTAATTGAATGAGTTTATTGGCTGCCTACTCCTTACTGGCCCCTAATTTATATTATGGATTACTTGAATACACAACTCAAATAACTAACAACCAAACAAAAATGTTCTCAAGTCAGTTAGTTTTTTTTTCTCTATTAAATTTTATATTATATACCAGTGTGTTAGACCCAGTAGACAGATATGGTAAAAAAAAAAAGACGAGTCCTCCAAAAATAAGTCTCTTTATCATGCTTTATACAATGGCATCCTTTAACTTTAAGATGTTCATTGCAATTACCTTGTGAATTAGGTCAAGTCAAATGAGAAAAGTTGTTGAAAGGAGATTCGAGATATCAGGAAAAACAGTCAGTGTCCGCATGTATGACTCCCAGTGCCAAGGAAAAAGTTTAAAATCGGTGGTTTTGTTCTGTCTAAGCCAAGCTCTCTAGAGGAATAGTTGAAATTAATTAATTATTTATGAATGAAATTTTCATTATTTAGAATACCTAATTAATTCATAAAGTACTGTGTGATTAAGTCTTTTAACTTAAACAATACACATAAATGATCTTAAATAAAGAATTTAATTTTAATAATTATATTAATATTATTACTTTCTAAAATTCAAATGAAAAAAATAAATGTATCTAAATCATCTTCATTACTAGATATAAAAAAAAAAAAATGATCTACGAAAATGGCTTAAACTAAAAAAGAAAATAAGAAAGAAAAAAAATCTACCCGTCCTAAGAGAAATTAACAAATCAAAAATAATAAAAACAACTAATAAGAATAAATCTATGAATCTATGAAATAACAAGGAGAAAAAACAATTAAAAAAAAAAGAATTCTCATACTAATTATTGTTATCACATCCGGCACCGACGCCATTTAATCTGTACGGAGCCACTCCGGGTTCGAATAGTCCTTTATAATTATAGGTACCCGCGTACCTATTAGATGCAATTTTTAAAAATATTATTCTATTTGGGCTTCTATATTTATATATATAAGAATGAGCTAGGCTGACCATGTAACGGGAAAAAAGAATCGATTTTAATACGTTCAAATATAAAAAAAAACAACAAAAAACATTAGTAATTTTCTAATATTTGTAGGAAATCAAATAAATTTAAATAGGAAGAAAATAAAATACTTCTGCTTATATTTAAGTTTATGTGGTATTATTATGATTATTTTAAATTTGAAATATTTTTAAAATAAAAAACTATTTTAAGTATTTTATCTTATTGTAAGAGTTAATAAATTACCATTATCAATAAAAATGATCACTATGTATTACTGTTAATAATTCGTAATCATATTTATCGGGAAAAACAACTATCTGTTGTTTTATAATTATGTTGTTAATATCGCGAAATTAAAAATAAAATAAAGTTTATGGCCCTAATGACATTTGTCATAATTAGAATGAGACAGCAACGTTGGACATTTATTGTATTTGAATTACTATTTTATTTCAAAGAAATCTGATTAAATTTTATGGTTATAGAAATTATGTATTTACATCATTTATATGTGTTTGGTAGAAAAAAACGATATGATTATATGAAAAACTTTACGATTGTTTTATAATAAATAAAACCTTGAATATAACATGGCCATTTTTTTTTTAAAATTGCAAACTATAATTTCTTCTTCTTCCTCTTCTATATCTTAAGGGCCCACGATCAATTTATTGATCATTTTGGCTCCTATGCATGTAGATGGGATTTGCAATGTTTCTGTTACTGGTGTTGATGAGGAAATCATGCACTAGGGGTTTGAAGGCTTGAGGCAATAGACACAAATGTGTCTAGTGTTGTCGCCTCAACCGTTCCTTTTGAAAGATTGTTCCAGTCCCTGATTGTCTTGGGCAGGAATGAGCAGCTCTTATACTGGCTTCTTGCTGGTATGAGCTTGAATTGCCTGTCATGCCTCGTCGCAATTAGAGGTTATGCTTAGTTACGCATCGATTAGCACAACCCGATATTCCCTTATTCTGGTACTGATAACACACCACACGCAATTTAAGCACTTTATCTTGTCCATTTAATACGTTTTAACGTTTCACCCCAAAGGATCTGAAAATGTATTACATTTAAAAACGGATACAAATGTAACTTATCGTCTAAAACTAATGAAAATTGGAAACTGCTGGTCAAAGAGTTACACTTTAAATCAATTTCCCCAAACTCGATAATGTTACAGCTTGAACTTTGGCATTAAGCTTAATTAAAAAATTTAATTTAAAAAAATAAGACTTTACACATTGTGTGGCAGAAGGGTTTGGTGCATTACCATACTAAAATAGTTGAGGGTTGGGCCAAATGTGCGCGATGATTGTTTTTTTTTAATGATGATAATTGCCCTATAGTTATTTGACATTTGGTTTAAAAAAAAACAGGAATAGTCTAATAATCATTAAGAACAAATACAAATGTTAACGAAGTTATTCAAAGCTTTGTTTTTTTTTTCTAACACAATGAAGTCTTTAGGCGCAATTTATCTTGGTGATAAAACCAGATGGAACTCATCAGATGTGTTTGGATTTCAGACGACTCAGCGCAGTTGTAGAATTCCAAGCTGAACCACTTCCTGATCCATCAGCTAATCACTAATCTGAGTTAAGTCCGCAATATCAGTTAGCTTGATCTTAGTCATGGATGTGAAAAAAGTAAACCGGATTGTCGACGTCTAACAGCATTTAGCAGGTCCCAAGCTCATTATGTATTTTAACCGAACCTTTTGAGCACCACAATGCTTCCAGCATTTTCACTTTATTATTCCTTGTGGAATTCATGGTCTGAAAACAAGCACCAAGAAAAGGGACTAACCAAGAAAGCTGGTGATATCACACAAGCTTAACATCATTCAATTGAAAGACTATTTAAAGAAAAGTGCTGTCGTAAAACATAAGAAAAAAATTGTATGATACATCTTAACATCTTCATGACAGATACGAACGATCAAATTGATCAGGGCTATTATTGTAAGAGAGTTGATTGATTGTTGATTATCTACGCTTGAGTAATGCTTTAGATGACTCGTGTTTAAATTTGTATATATGTGCAATGTTTTCTGCTTGAAATATGTATCTATTTATGTGCTCAAAATGAATATATACGTTTTAATTTAAAAAAAGTATCATTTTATTTGTATTAATAAACTAATCTTAACGTGTCCGATCTTATCTTAAACTGCTTTGTTTTCATACCATGACTGAGAAATTAATTAAGATGTGGCTGGAATTATTTGGAAAATATCCCATATGGAAAATTTCTGATAATTCTTTTTCAAATTGACATAATGATGGTATAAATGGGGATTCATATTATTTCCATTAATTAGCTCCCTTGCCTAGCTCGTGAATTATTAAAATATATTCAATACTATTAATGCATTATTCATAGAGCTCTTTGTATTTCGATTTCAAAATATTAAATTCCCGCATAAACAGAGGTGTTTTATTAAAATTTATTGAACATGTAAAAATATGAATGATGTTGAAGAATTAAAGTTATTTAAAAAAAAATCTATTACACTTTAGCATTACGTAAATCTAAAAAAAAAAATGATTGAAAAACGATTTTTTTGAAATGTTGCAAACAGGTTTAGCTTATAAATCGCCTTATATTGAAACCCCGGTTGCAGAATTCTGGTACATGTGTATCCTTGCAATGATGAGGCTAAAGTATGTTTGAATTTAGAATGCAATTATTGCATATTTGATTCGAATTGGCGGTGGATTTAAGAGTTAAAGATTTACAGTGCAGGTATAATCATTTATCCCATACATCTCTAAATCTCTATCTCCCCACCACCCAAACCCAATTAATTAAATCTATTTAAGAAAACCAGTATTCCGTCGAGACGAAGCACAATGAGAACTTCTTATCGTAACCTCACCCCCTTCTTTCAACTTCAACCAGAATAAGGGAACATCGGGCCGTGCTAACCGATGCGTAACTAAGCATAACATCTAAGCTAGTCTATCCCAAACTTCTACTGATAAAAATATCTTTTCATTTCAGGGTCACCAACTCTGTTTGATTGTCTTGTGACGGGTGGTTCGCTTTGTGTCCGGTCACAGCCGTGACGCTCGGTGGAATCGTGACAGAGACGCACGCCATTGAAGGGTCACAGCAGTACATCAGGGGTTCTCCAATTTTTTAAAAATTTAAATGATAGTCCGTTGTCTCCCAGAAGAGTAGGAATTCTTATGATGCATACATCACTGTCTGGTTGGGGCCTTGGCAGCATTACAAAAACTTGTTTTAAAAACCAGCAATCTGATCAAATATATTTATTTGAAACGCAAATTAAAAATTAAAAGTGTATGTTAATTTTAGATACAAATGAAATCAGTTTAAAAATAAAAGTTGCTGGTATGAAAAACAAATTTCGCCAGATCGATTAATCTGGAGAAAAAATGCCATGCATCTATGACGTTAAAATGAATATTAGTAAACAATTATTCAAAAATTTTTGAGGTTTACGTGAACTTACTGGTTAACTGATATAGTTTCATATTCAATTATATTATTTGGTAGTCGGCCTAATTGCCCCAAATATCCAGTTGGTAAATAAGTGGCTTACCTCATCTGTCAGGCCATGCCATAGATCATTTCCGTATCGCCAATTCAGGACATTAAGCTTATTATCCGAGTTAATCGTATCGACAGTTGAGAAAAAAAAATAGAGGTGGCGAATAGAGTTCTATGCGTGATTTTCAAGTCAATTGCCGGCACATGGTAGAGTTTGATAGAACTGTTTAAACAGGAAGTTAAATAATGCATGGATTCGTGACATGCTTTATTAGTGGGAAACATATATAATTTCAAAATAAGTATCCTACAAAAATAAACGATTCTGCCTCATCAAAGATGTGTTTTTAAAGTAGTACTACCACAGAGTTAATCAATGGCTCCCACAAAGTTCACCAAAGGCTCCCAAAAAGTTCATCAAAGGCTCCCACAAAGTTCATCAATGGCTCCACAAAGTTCATCAATGGCTCCCACAAAGTTCATCAATGGCCCCCACAAAGTTCATCAATGACCCCCACAAAGTTCATCAATGGCTCCCACAAAGTTCATCAATGGCTCCCACAAAGTTCATCATTTAGGAAGTAATTCTGCGGATTGGCCAATGGAACATTAATGTAAGTCGCATGACATCAAGATTGACACAAGATGGCCTCCAAAATGTCGGGAATGGACATCTAAAATGGGGCAAAAAACCTTAAAATTATGGCGCATGGAATTTGTAAGTGTCACGCGTACAGTATCATCTTCTACGTCATTGACGCTTTGACAAGGTACAGAATTGGAACGTAGAAATTATCATCTTCTACCTTAGAAATCTGACACAATAAAGCACAACGCAATCTGATCTTTCAAACATAAAATGTACATTAAACAATTTGATTTTTCTAAATAAGACTAAATGCGTTTCTTGACAGCTTTCAACAGATTCACTTAATTTGTATTTATTGTCAATTTGCTTAACGATTTAACAAAGATTTAAAGCTGAACATCTTTAACAGTTTTTGGACATAGAAAGCCCGGCTCATTTGTGTCTACAACAAAGTACATGTTTTTTTTTTTCCCAGACCTGACGGTTACCCACTCCCGCGATTTGAATATGTTGCATGTATTCAGCGGCGGATCATGGATCTAGTGTTGATTGGATCAATTTATTTTGGGTTGTAGTTGTAACACAAGCAGTCTTTTTTGTTCCAGTCATTTTAATTCTTGTATTTGGCATTGATTGGTGCGCTTTTAGGTGATTGGAAATATTTTATTTATTAACCTTGGCTGCGACAAGTATATTGTCGTCTGACGTCATATTTGTGTAATTTTGGTTGTCGCTGCAACTAGCATTAGCTAACACGATATCGCATGTCTGATGCATTCTGTGTGTAACCCTTGAGGGCCCCGCCGCTAGCCGTTGCTAACAGGAAATTCTAAATTGGGCAGCTTGGAAAGGGCGTGGACTAATATTTAAAATAAATGTAATCTTCCAAGAAGACATAACAATCAATGAAGTCTATCTCCAACATGTATTATTATTCCAACCTCCAGGGACGTATTTCAAGTGTAATATGGGTGTAACTGTCTTCATGTGGTAACATTTTAAGTCTTTCAAACTGGGAAGACAAAATTCTGATGAATCAACAAGATAAAAAATTAGCGTTTGAAATAAGAGGGAGAGGGACAACGCAAAGATACACTTAGCAATGGCAGTCATACTACACAAAATCCTTTTCAATAGTAATTCAAGCAAATTTATACTTTTAAAATATATTCCATTTCGTATCTGATGTTTATTCCTTACTCTAGTAATGAGATGATGTTTGTCAGAAGTGGGGTATATCGGAAATTATGAACAATGTTGTGAAATTAATGGTTTTGATATAGCTGTGTACCTGAGGTTCGGTAGCATGGAAGAAACACATTATTATGGGCCTTTGAAAATGATCTTGATATCGTTTTTAATCGTTTTTATTTTTAGGTTCGCATAGAAAACCTCTGAAACTACTTTGTGAATAACAACTAATCCTTTTGACCCAAAATTATCATTAATTTCCACGTACACCACCCAAATAACTAAAACGTCAAATTTCCCCCTTGATAATATTTTCTTATAATCTATTTTCCAATACTGATTTTTTTTTTTCAAAACAAAAAATATGATTCCTCTCTACAATTTAAAAAAAACAACTTTTAACATAAATAGTTTCATTACCTTTTATTACAATCGATATGTTTGATGCATTTAAAGGTTCATTTGAACAACTTTCTTAAACGACTACTCATCGGCGAACACTTCAAATAATTCTTCACATTTTCAAACAAATCAAAATATGAAATCAATATTTGTTTACAAATTGCATATTAGAAGGCGTGCTTTAATATTTTGTTTTGACTCTTAGAATGCAACAGTTTGTTGTGGGGCTCAAGGGCCGTGCAGTCAGAAACGTGTCATTTCCGACTTGGTGAAAGCAGGCACCATTTCCACCATTGCCTTGGCCAGCTGTCTCTTGTGATGTCTCGTTACAATGAAAAATAAATGATATATCAAGTATTTTAAGTTTCCTTTTCAATACATATATATATTATTTAATTAGATAAATTATAAATCCAACAAAATATGGTAGTGTTTGTGGCAGTGGTCGTGTTGGTAGGGTAAGTCTAGGATTGGAAGCAATTCCTGATCCCCCCCCGCCCCCTTTTGTGTAGACGCCCCTACACCAACGGTGACATTTTACCTGTTCATTTATTTTTATGACGTCAGAATGACAAGCGATCATTGTGCAAGGTTTCGTCTGCTTATACTTGTCCATTTTTCAGAGTTAGTGGCGGAGACTTTAATGCCACCCGGAGCATTCGACAATCTAGCTACACTAGTAACCCAACAATACCATTTCTCAGCGTGTCTATCAGCTTTTATGGTTTTCAACGGTACCGGTCACCGTCTGAGTAAAAGTTATGACAATGAATTCAGCGTGGTGGGTGTCAAAAATAAGATATTTGTACACCATAAACATTTAAATATAAATGTTCCATTCTTTTTTACATTCGAATACACTTTGGTCAATGGATTATATGAAGGGAGACAAACCTGTTTCAAGTCAATAACATTCAAACATTTTTCTCAATCATACATTTTATTGTGTACTTATCAATGCAATTTAATGACACTATTTTTAGAAATGGTATTAAATTTTGTTGGTATAGACCAGATCTCAACAACGTAAAGTATACTAAAAACATACTGTAGCTAAAATTCATACGAATGTATTACAAAGATTTTGCTCTAGATATAGTGTTAGTATTGGACAAATTGTCTATCACCGCACCTTGGTATAAGGCACATGATGTCAATGTGCTGGTTCATCTCTTGTAGACATTCTCGCGGCACATCTTAAATAATCTGGCGGCACAACCGTGTGCTGCGACACACTGGATGCGGAGCTTAGGTTCAAAACATGGTGAAAACATTCATGTGCTTGAAAGGTTTAACAAATGAGGCTAAAAGAAGTTTAAAATTAGAATGCAATTTGATTCAATTCTTCAATGGAATGGCCGAGTTTGAGCTGTTCATTGTTAAGTGTAATGAAATTCTTCATGCATTTCAAAACACTCCCCCTCCTCTCTCTCCCCCACCCCCCACTAAATTATTCATAATCGACCCCTTGGCTTTGTGTTTGCTTATCATACTACTCTACTACGTGCAATATCTTTTTACCGTCAGGTTACCAAACCTGTTCGTGTGAATGGTGATAAGTCGGACGCTTTGTGTCTGATCGTAGCCGTGATGTTCCGTGGAATAATGAGATCACCGCGCAGCAAAGAGACCCGCGAAGGATAGACATTGAAGGGAGTCCAAGCAGTGCACGAGGGGAGGTCACAAAATAATAATACGTCTCTGTATCCAGTGGTGTGTAAATTCTTATAATGCACACATTATTTTCTGCCGGGGCTAAGCAGAATTTAAAAAAAAAAATGTTCTGATCCAAATAAAATAATAATATATTCTTTTTCTCTTTTAATAATTTTTTTTTTTTCAGATGAACCACCTCCTTGTAAAGTCTTAGCCCTACAATTTATATCATCGTGTTAAGCGTGCTAGCGACGTCCCAAGTCGAGCCCCGTTGGCAATCCCAACTGCTCTATTGACAGGAACTTATCAAGGTAAATTTATATTTTAATAATTGATGAACTGCATTCAGGTTGTGTAAAGAATAAATAAGATCAAATTATGTTTGAACGTGTCTATTAATTCAAAGTTAACATATCTTTTTTCTTAAATTTCATAAATTTGTATTTTTGTGGCGGAGAAAAAAAAAAGGGGTGGGGGGCGGGGTTATCACATTTCTTCATATTTAAATGTGGCATTTCAGAAGACTGGATATTTTGTAATGGAAATAAAATGCGTACATTTTGGGAACAAAATAGCTACCATGTAAGAACTACTAAATTGTGTTGTATGGACCACTAAAGTGTGTTGTATGGACCACTAAAGTGTGTTGTATGAACCACTAAAGTGTGTTGTATGAACCACTAAAGTGTGTTGTATGAATCACTAAAGTGTGTTGTATGAATCACTAAAGTGTGTTGTATGGACCACTAAACTGTTTTGTATGAACCACTAAAGTGTGTTGTATGGACCACTAAAGTGTGTTGTATGGACCACTAAAGTGTGTTGTATGAATCACTAAAGTGTGTTGTATGAACCACTAAAGTGTGTTGTATGAATCACTAAAGTGTGTTGTATGGACCACTAAAGTGTGTTGTATGGACCACTAATGTGTGTTGTATGAACCACTAAAGTGTGTTGTATAAACCACTAAAGTGTGTTGTATGGACCACTAAAGTGTGTTGTATGGACCACTAAAGTGTGTTGTATGGACCAATAAAGTGTGTTGTATGAACCACTAAAGTGTGTTGTATGGACCACTAAAGTGTGTTGTATGGACCAATAAAGTGTGTTGTATGGACCACTAAAGTGTGTTGTATAAACCACTAAAGTGTGTTGTATGAATCACTAAAGTGTGTTGTATGAATCACTAAAGTGTGTTGTATGGACCACTAAACTGTTTTGTATGAACCACTAAAATGTGTTGTAAGGACCACTAAAGTGTGTTGTATGGATCACTAAAGTGTGTTGTATGGACCACTAAAGTGTGTTGTATAAACCACTAAAGTGTGTTGTATGAATCACTAAAGTGTGTTGTATGAATCACTAAAGTGTGTTGTATGGACCACTAAACTGTTTTGTATGAACCACTAAAATGTGTTGTAAGGACCACTAAAGTGTGTTGTATAAACCACTAAAGTGTGTTGTATGAATCACTAAAGTGTGTTGTATGAATCACTAAAGTGTGTTGTATGGACCACTAAACTGTTTTGTATGAACCACTAAAATGTGTTGTAAGGACCACTAAAGTGTGTTGCATGGACCACTAAAGTGTGTTGTATAAACCACTAAAGTGTGTTGTATGGACCACTAAAGTGTGTTGTATGGACCACTAAAGTGTGTTGTATGGACCAATAAAGTGTGTTGTATGAACCACTAAAGTGTGTTGTATGGACCACTAAAGTGTGTTGTATGGACCACTAAAGTGTGTTGTATGAATCACTAAAGTGTGTTGTATGGACCACTAAAGTGTGTTGTATGAATCACTAAAGTGTGTTGTATGGACCACTAAAGTGTGTTGTATGGACCACTAATGTGTGTTGTATGAACCACTAAAGTGTGTTGTATGGACCACTAAAGTGTGTTGTATGAACCACTAAAGTGAGTTGTATGGAACAATAAAGTGTGTTGTATGAACCACTAAAGTGTGTTGTATGAAAAACTAAAGTGTGTTGTATGGACCACTAAAGTGTGTTACATGAACCACTAAAGTGTGTTGTATGAACCACTAAAGTGTGTTGTATGAATCACTAAAGTGTGTTGTATGGACCACTAAAGTGTGTTGTATGAACCACTTAAGTTGGCTTTATGGACCACTAAAGTGTGTTGTACGAACAACTAAAGTGTGTTGTATTGACCACTAAAGTGTGTTGTATGGACCACTAAAGTGTGTTTTATGAACCATTAAAATGTATTGCATGGACCACTAAAGTGTGTTGTATGGACCACTAGAGTGTGTTTTATGAACCATTAAAATGTATTGCATGGACCACTAAAGTGTGTTGTATGGACCATTAAAGTGTGTTGTATGGACCACTAAAGTGTGTTGTATTGGCCTCCAAACTGTGTTGTAGGGACTTCTAAAGTGTGGTGAATAAACATCTCATATGTAGTAAATTAATGTCTAAAATCGGAAATGTACCTTACAAGTATGTAAATAAGTCCCCTGGAGTGTAGCAAATGGACGAATCGCGATATTGAATTCTTCAGCGTGAGGTTTTCGAGATAAGATTCTTCGTGAATGATGCGTTGTTGAAGTAAAAAAATTAGAAGATAGACGCTCAACCTGTTCTACATAAAATAAAATTCAGTACGGTTTTATTTAAAAAAAAAACAACAACATATAAATCTACAATAAAATTAATAAAAAAAAAAATGTTATCCTTTTTTTTAGAAATGCTAAAGGAGTTGTTATTAAAAAAAAACATTGTTTTTACAAATTAATATAAGTTGTATATGTAAAGTTGTATATTGATTAACCAAACATTTAAAGTTTATTACAGTTTTTAACATAGAGGCCCGAATCTTTTGTATGTACAATAAAGTCCTTGCTCCTTTCAGACGTGAGGGTTACCCAATGTCGCGGTTAGAAGATATTGCATGTATTCCGCTGAAGATAAAATACCTTTTTGTTGATTGGATCAATACATTTATTTGAGTGTAACCAATTCATGCTTTTTGTTCTATTGATTTTAATTCATGCAATGGCCTTTAATTAAAGCTTCTTAACAGATTTTAATTTGTTTGATAACCGTTGGCTATGACGGGTATTTTGGCGTCAGACGGTATCTTTGTGCAGTTCTTGTTGTCATTAGTTAACAATATAAATATTCTGTGGCTGACACACTCTTTGTGTTGCCCCCCCCCCCTTGTCTTTGTGACTAGCATTAGCTAACACGACATTCCAAGTATGGCAGGTCTGGACAGGGCGTTGACTAATTTAAAAAAAAAAAATACAAACCATTTCCCAAACATCTGAGCAATTAACTCTATCTCCAAAAATAATTTTTATCCTTACCTTTTAGGACTTGTTAAGGTATCATATGGAAAGGACTGCGCAGATGTTGTCAATTGTGCTGTTGGTTGGTTTAGGCATTAAATATATAGTACAATAGTATAGAGTACATCAATTTCTTTCTTTCAAGCAAAATTGCTTATATATATCAATAGATATTGATATGGACAATATTTTGTTCAGTTATATTGAACCTGAAATCTTAAAAACTTCAAATTGAAATAAGGTGACCTTTAATTCAATATCTGTTCATGACTCTATCACATTGATTACCCTCAATACAAAAGTATGGAAGTTAGGGCGAATTTAAGTCACGTATGTAAATCTATTAGTCAAGTCTCTGCATCAATCTGTTAATGTACTGTCTTCTTAAACATTTATATAGAAACAAGGAGTTTTGCGCAAAAACTTTCTTTAAATGTTCATACATTTAAATGGAATAAATCTTTCTCGCACGTAGAAACATATATATAGACAAGGCAACAAACAGACATTCGGCCTGGTGGATAGACAAATATATGGGTAGATGGATATGTGGAAAGATGGACAGCTGGCTAATTTGATGAAAATAAAAACCCGAAATATGGAGTCATAGAATAAAATTGCTAGAGAAGCTTGACTCATCTGTATGTCCGCTCAGTTCATCCCTTAAAACAAACCTAACAATGCTAAACGTCTGTCCGAATACATGTCTACCAATTGATTCGTATCACTATGGACTGCCTTCAATCACTTCATCAAACCTGACAATGCTAAATGTCTATCCCACTACCTTTCAAGCCTAAAACTTGATTCGTATCTCTATGAACTGCCGTCAATCACTTCATCAAACCTGACAATGCTAAATGTCTGTCACACTACATGTCAAGCCTATAACTTTATTCGTATCTCTATGGACTGCCGTCAATCACTATATAAAACCTAACAATGCTTAATGTCTGTCCCACTACACGCCAAGCCTAAAACTTCATTCATATCTCTATGGACTGCCGTCAATCATTTCATTAAACCTAACAATGCTAAATGTCTGTCCCACTACATGTCAAGCCTAAAACTTGATTCGTATCTCTATGAACTGCCGTCAATCACTTCATCAAACCTGACAATGCTAAATGTCTGTCACACTACATGTCAAGCCTATAACTTTATTCGTATCTCTATGGACTGCCGTCAATCACTATATAAAACCTAACAATGCTTAATGTCTGTCCCACTACACGCCAAGCCTAAAACTTTATTCATATCTCTATGGACTGCAGTTAATCACTTCATGAAACCTAACAATGCTAAATGTCTGTCCCACTACATGTCAAGCCTAAAACTTTATTCGTATCTCTATGGACTGCCGTCAATCACTTCATGAAACCTGACAATGCTAAATATCTGTCCCACTACATGTCAAGCCTAAAACTTTATTCGTATCTCTATGGACTGCCGTCAATCACTTCATGAAACCTAACAATGCTAAATGTCTGTCCCACTACATGTCAAGCCTAAAACTTTATTCGTATCTCTATGGACTGCCGTCAATCACTTCATGAAACCTGACAATGCTAAATATCTGTCCCACTACATGTCAAGCCTAAAACTTTATTCGTATCTCTATGGACTGCAGTCAATCACTTCATGAAACCTAACAATGCTAAATGTCTGTCCCACTACACGCCAAGCCTAAAACTTTATTCATATCTCTATGGACTGCAGTCAATCACTTCATGAAACCTAACAATGCTAAATGTCTGTCCCACTACATGCCAAGCCTAAAACTTTATTCGTATCTCTATGGACTGCGGTTTAGCTTTGTGCTACAAGGCGAAAATCTGCATTTGATTAGAGTGAAAAAATAAATAAATCAATAACAAACAGGCAGGTTCTTGAGTCACCCCTGCAATGCATATTATTCTGTTTAATACTGAATATGAAGCTATTTTCTAAGGTGTAATTGAATCAATTGAACCTTTTGATTTTTATAGATATAAAAGCATGAGACGTCTCTTCATTGTCTACCTGTCATACAGATTTGATTACAACCGAGGCAGACCCTGGTGACGCATCATGAGATCTGTCCCGGAATAGCTCAATCGAACTGCTTACATTGAACAAATTACATTTATATTTCCGCAATGTTAATTACAATAATTATCCCGTCGCTGCTGGTATACTAATTCACATTCAACTGAGTTAGAAAAATCAAATAAACACCTTTTTTTTTGAAAAAAAGATTCCCCATAATTCATGAGGAAAACAATGCCTTTATTGATTTTATGATTGAGAGCATGGAATAAGGAAACACGCAGTCTTAAAAGAGGAAGTGTGTAAAAAAGAAGTAAAGAAGGGAATTACATAAGACGATAACATTGCAATTTATTTTGGTTTTTAGATATATATCATGCTTTTTTGTTACGACTGCCCTTGAATATGTATTCGTTTACTGGAATAAACATGACCATTTTAAAGGAATATTTAATTTTTGTTGTTGTTTCCCAGCCCTCAGCACCTCTTTTTACACGATGTTTAGCCTCAAATCGATCTTTTAGTTCGAAATTTATTCATCTTAATCTACACTCTAAAACTAAAACACTTCAGTGCTTTAATCACTAGCCTTAATGATCTTTAACTTCACATAGTATTTGTCCGAGACCACGCTCTCAATGACATCTCATTAATTCTATTATAAATGGCCGTAAATATATCTTTGACTGCGCATAATATTTTTATCAGCCAACCCTCTGAGAACTCCATCTTTATTCCAACATTTTCATTAATCTTCTTCTTCTTCTATATCTTAAGGGCCCACGATCAATTTATAGATCATTTTGGCTCCTATGCATGTAGATGGGATTTGCAATGTTTCTGTTACTGGTGTTGATGAGGAAATCATTCACTAGGGGTTTGAAGGCTTGAGGCAATAGACACAAATGTGTCTAGTGTTGTCGCCTCAACCGTTCCTTTTGAAAGATTGTTCCAGTCCCTGATTGTCTTGGGCAGGAATGAGCAGCTCCTATACTGGCTTCTTGCTGGTATGAGCCTGAATTGCCTGTCATGGCCTCGTCGCTGTCTATGGGGGAGAGGGACGAGTTTCTGTTTAATACTGGAACAGTGGACCAGCCCATTATTTATCTTGTACATCATGGAGAGCCTGGATTGTCGTCGTCGTTTCTCCAATGGTGACCAGCCTAGTGTTTCTAGCATGCTGCCAACACTAGAGGTATTCCTGTAGCGGTTTAGGACAAAACGTGCTGCTCGTCGCTGGACCGCCTCCAACCTGTCAATGCTCTTCTGGGTAAATGGGTCCCAGACTGAAGATGCATAATCTAAAATCGGACGGATAAAGGCTATATATGCTCTTTCTTTCACACAGGAGTTGCCAATCTTTAGATTTCGCCTTAAGAACCCTAGGGTCTTGTTTGCTTGGTTACATACATTGTTAATATGTTCATCCCATCGGACCTCTCTTTGAATGGTAACACCCAGGTACTTTACGGAGGAAACTTGCTCAAGAATATGGCCGTGCAGTTCGTATTGGTAGTGTAGAGGAGTACAACTTCTAGAGATTGATAGTGTCTGGCACTTGGCAGGGTGAAATTCCATGTCCCAGCTCATCTCCCACTCAGCTAACAGATTGAGATCCTGTTGTAGCTGGTCCTGGTCTGATCTGTTGGCGATCGTCCTATACACTGATGTGTCATCTGCGAACAGTCTTGCCTGTGATGTCAGGTTCTCGGGTAGGTCAATAATGTATGCTAGGAACAAACAGGGGCCCAGGACTGATCACCTGGGGGTATACTTTACGTATACTCCCTCTAATGCTTGAAACGTCAAAATCCACAATGATATTATTTTTTTTTCTAATCTATTTCTCTACTTGACTTCTTCCCTAAACAAAACAACACAAAATTTCCTCGCAGCCATCTTCTTTAAAAAAAAATAATAATTTTCAGTATTTATTACAATTGATAATTTTTGATATATGCAAATGTCACCGCACACAACTTTAATAAAACTTATAAGATATTTTACTTAGACTGCGAAGCGAATTGTTAAGACGGTAAAAAAAAAATGATTTCTTATTACAAACTGTTCACAGGCAAAGCATGATAGTTTGTGCTAAAACATAAATTTGGAAACTTCAAAGCTAGAAGGGGAGTTAAAATTTTTTTTGTTTTTTTAGTTTTAACAGCCTCTTCCTTTACCAACTTCGTTCTGATATTATAATATATAAGATGTATTAAATATATTATTATTAATACTACAGTGGTCTTATATAGCGGGTACCCCAGCCTATTAACAAAAAATGAAAACATCTAAACGGTGAGGTTTATATTTGAACGTGGTTTGAGGTCAAGTGTTAAACTCCTTCACACTACGTCCCATGACTTTGTCACAAACTTTTTCATCCGTCAACTGCGTATTGTTATCCATCCTAGAATAATTTTACACATGGAATTTTAACGACGCAATATTGCAAAATCGCTGACTTCATGATCTC
This sequence comes from Lymnaea stagnalis, assembly GCA_964033795.1. Taxonomy (NCBI): domain Eukaryota; kingdom Metazoa; phylum Mollusca; class Gastropoda; family Lymnaeidae; genus Lymnaea; species Lymnaea stagnalis. The sequence continues at coordinate 2,128,583 of CAXITT010000046.1, read as the reverse complement.
AAAAGGTTGTAGAAACAACCCATCAAAACTACATATAAAAAAAAAATTGTCACAAGAAATAGACACCTTCCTAAAACATGGTGCGACCAAGAAAGAAACACGGCCATTAGTATAATGTAAGAAGTAAATCAAATATCCACCTGATTAAATATGCGATGTTGTAGAGAATAGTTTTTCTTGTGAACACTGTAAAATGAAAAAAAAATTAAAAAAACAAAAATTCGACATTTAATTATTGTTGAGCCACACATTGGGATCCGCTAACATATCTGCATTACAAATCGATATAAGCAGTTATGTTAATTAATTGTATTGTTTGCAAGATCCAATCATTTCATACCTGTGGATGATATATTTGAACATAATTTTCTTTCGGGGGCCAAATCAAGCGATCGATTCGATCTGAGTGGATTTATAGAGACGAAGGGGTGAGATTAATCACGTCATTGTAAAGTCTACGTACTGTAAGTCTGCTAGCGCCATCCCAGGTCACGCCCAATCACAACTTCTTTACAGACATACACTTAACAAGGTAAATTAAAATTTCTGTTTTGTCAATATGTTATTCGCTTAGTGAAGACATGTACAAGCAAGGCAAATAGTATAAATAATATTATTTAGTGTGGTCATTGTGCGCCTCATGGCCAGTGTGACTTGATTAAACGCACGGCCGTATAATAGTTGTATAAATATTTGATTGGTGTCTTAAAATACAATACAATTGCCAATAATGATGTTTGTTAAGTTATGCATCATTATTTTACTATTCACCAGGAATGTGCATTTCCATATTAGATTGAACCATTCATATAGAAATACATTAGATTTTTGTGTTCTTCCCAGTCATGGACTTCTACTTTCAATTGGCAAAACAATGGCGACTTGAAGCTCTGAAATCTGAGCTCAAAGTCCCGACCCCCTTTACAACCTTCATATCTCAATAATCTTAACGGCTACCACAAGACTCCACCGCTAATATCACACCCGTACACCACACTAATATCACCACACCCTACAACCTCAACACTATTAACATTACCCTGCCACTAAACCCCTAAGACCACAACCCTGGAGTCCCAACACTACCAACCATCAATGCAAACACACCCCTACAACCGCAATAATATCACCACAACCCCTGCATCACACCCCTAGCACCACACCCCTACATCCCACTAGTGCCACCATATCCCTACCACTACACCCTTACCAATATACCACAATTACCACATCACTACCAAAATATCACCATCACCTTACTAGTACCACCACAATGCTACAACCACGCGCTCACCACCACACCCCTACATCCCAGCTATGCCACCACCACCCTACCACCACATCACTACAACTTCACCTACCTACCTTTGCCATCAAACCCTTACCACCACACCCCTACCCCCACACCACTACCACCACACCACTACCACCACACCACTACCACCACACCACTACCAGCACACGCCTACCACCACGACCATAACCAAACACAACATTACCAGCACAACCCTAAAACCACACCCCACCACAACAACCTTACCACAACACCCATAACACAAAAACCCTAACACCACTCCCCCATCACAACACGCTTACCCCCCAACCCCTAAAAAAACAAGCTTACCACACTGCCCCGATCCCCACAACACAACCACTACACCTACCATCATACCCCTAAATCAACACTCCTACCACAATACCCCTAGCACCACACACATACCACTATACTATAATCATCACACACCTGACAATAAAGCTCAACCACGACAAACTAACCACAGCGAATCTAAAACGACATCCCAACAACATCAATACCAAAAACCCACTTACACCACATCCCTCCCAGCACATCCATAACTCTAAATCACTATTACAACACCTTTAACACCACCAACCCCCCCCCAACAAATACCACAAAACCACTACCACCACACCCCTACCACAACATATCTACAACGACACCCCTTCAAACATAACACTACCAACATACCCTTACAACCACTCCCTTCCCACCGAAACCCTTAAACCACACTCCTACCAACATAAACTTACCACGAAACCCCTACCACCACAAACATACAGACACAACTTTACAACCACACCGTTACAACCACACACCTACCAACATAATATTAACCACACCACTTAAAAAACCATACTTTCAACATTAACCCTCCCAACACTCCCATACAACCAAACCCACATCAGCCCACCCCTACCACAAAACTCCTACCACCACATTCACACCACCACCATCCTCCCAATACACCCATAAAGCCACATCCCGACACCACAACCGTACGACCACACAATTACTCCACATCCTTACACTCACACACCAACCACCAAACCCCAACAACCAAACACACACCATCATACCCCTATCACCACACCCTAACACCCACATACTGCACACATAACCCAACCACAACACCCTTACCACCACACCTAACCCCAACACTCAAACAATCCCACCCCTACCAAAAACCACACCCCTAGGATCACACATCCACCAACACACTCCCACTACTACATCCTTACCACCACACCCCAAGCATCACACACCCACCAACACACTCACATTACTACACCCCTACCACCACACTCATAGCATCACACAGCCACCAACACACTCCCACTACTAGATCCCTACCAACCACATTCCTAGCATCACACAGCCACCAAAACACTCCCACTACTACACCCCTACCACAGCACCCCTAGCATCACACACCAACCAAAACACTCCAACCACTACATCCCCACCCCTACTACGCTACCAACACACACCCACGACCAAAACACCACAACCACCACACCCCTGACCACACCTATAGAACCACACCTCACCACTAAAACCTTAACACAACAATCCTACAACAACACCCCACAACTAAAACTTTAACACAACACCCCTCCCACCAAACCCTACAAACACACCACACCACCAAACCCCCACAACTACAACTCCACCACTATAACCCTATCATCACACCTCTACCACGTCACTTCTAGCGCCATACCCCTACCATTACATCCCATTACTACACCCCTACCACCACACTTCTACCACCATAACCCTAGCACCACAACCCCATCACGACACCCCCACAACAACACCCTTATAATTACAACCCCGCAACCACACCCCTACCACACCGCCCCTACCAACACAACCCTACAACCACAACCCTACCACCACAACCCCACATCCTTACCACCACATCCGCAGCCCTAGCACCACACGCCTACAACAAATACTCCACAACTACAACCCCACCACTACACCCCTACACCCCTACAACCAGAACCCTACCACCAATCCCCTAGGACAAAACGCGTACAATTTGACAGTTAACACAATACTCATATCACAACACCCCCACCACTAATCCTCTCGACCAATCCCATACACCACACCCTTACCCCAACTTGCCTACCACACTCCTAGCAGCTCACCATACCACTTAAACCATAAAACAATACCCATACCACTACACCCTTACCACCTGACCCCTCCCACCACCACACCTACCTAATACTATTACCACCACTCTCTAACCTCACACACTTACCACAACATCCCTACCACCACATCCCTACCACCACACCTTTACCACCACAGCTCTACCACTTGAACTATACCACCACATCTACCAAATACGATTACCACCACTCTCTAACCTCTAACACTTACCACAACATCTCTAGCGCCACAATCCTACAACCACACCCCTACCACCACATCCTTACCACCACACCTTTACCACCACATCCCTACTACCTGACCCCTACCACCAAACCAACCAAATACTATTACCACCACTCTCTAACCTCAACACATTTACAAAAACACCTCTAACACTACACCCCTGCCACCACACCACTACCACCAAATACCTACCACCACATCCCTACCACTACATCCCTACCACCACATCCCTACCAACACACACCTACCACCATTACCCTACCACCAGACCCCTACCACCGCACCCTTACCAACATAACCCTACCACCACATCCCTACCACCACACCCTTACCACCACACCTCTACCACCTGAGCCATACCACCACACCTACCAAAAACTATTACCACCACTCTCTAACCTTACACAATTAACACAACACATCTAAAACCAAACACTACCACCACATCCCTACCACCACACCCCTACCACCACACTCCTACCATCACATCCCTACCACCATATCCCTACCACCACACCCTTACCACCACACCCCTACCACCACACCCCTACCACCACACCCCTACCACCACATCCCTACCATCACATCCCTACCACCACACCTTTACCACCACACCCTTACCACCTGAACCCTACCACCACATCTACCAAATACTATTACCACCACTCTCTAACCTCACACACTTACCACAACACTTCTAACACCACATCCCTACCACCACACCTTTACCACCACACCCTTACCACCTGAACCCTACCACCACATCTACCAAATACTATTACCACCACTCTCTAACCTCACACACTTACCACAACACCTCTACCACTACACCCCTACCACCACATCCATACCACCACATCCCTACCAATACATTCATACCACCACACCCCTACCACCTGACCCCTAACACCACACCTACCAAATACTTTTACCACCACTCTCTAACCTCACGCACTTACCACAACACCTCTAACACCACACCCCTACCGCCACACCCCTACCACCACATCCCTACCACCATATCCTTACAACCACATCCCTACCAACACACACCTACCACCATTACCCTACCACCACATCCCTACCACCACTCCCCTACTACCATGACCTTAACACCACAACTCTACCACCACACCGCTACCACCACATCCCTTCTAACATTCCCCTACCACCTCACCTCTACCACAACAATCCTACAACCACACCCCTACCACCACACCCTTACTACCACACCTTACCACCACACATTTTCCACCAACCCTCCAACATCACACCCCTTCCACAATACCTTACCAACCATTAGAGCTAAAGGTAATGAAGTTCTGCGGAGTTCCTAAACAACAGATCTAAGTAGAGATCTCGCTCATGTCTCAAGCGCAATGAGCTATTGATATTGACGTACAGATAACTTCTTTCACCGTCTCTTTTCTGTGTTTGATTATCTTGCCGTAAAAGTTGATTTTGCTAGTGCTGCGATGAAACACGCACATCAAAAAGCGTAGAAAAGAAAATCCATGCTTGGTTGTAAGCAGGTTTCGACTGTACTCTCTCCTGATTGTAGCATAGTCAACGACATTTCAATGTATTGAGCAAATTGGAATCCAGGATATCCTATTTACCGTGTAAAAGCGAAAAAATGAATTAGTAATTAGAAATTAGCCCTTATCGCAATTCTTCATTAAGATGAGATTGCTAATTTATAACGTCACAATAGATGTAACCAAAGTTCCACTTGAAAATTGAAGTCACCAATAAATTATCAGTTTTTTTGCTTAGGAACTTCACCTATGACAGAGGAAAGATCCTCCTATAAATTTGTCATTAATTTGTGTCGCTTTTAAAGAAAAGCAGACGACGATGGTGAGTTGTTCTCTTCCAAATAAGAAAGTAATTTTCATTATCATTATCATTATCATAGCGTTGACTACCCGTGGAATTCATGCTAGCAGGCTAATCAGTAATGAATTAACAGCAAAACTAACACCGATATTTTTTATTTTATTTTCCTAAGTCTACTCTAAAAGCAGATATATCAAGATATACCAAGAGTTTTTTGTTCTCCTGCATACCGGGTTTCGCTAAGGCTTTTAAGATCTACACTTGTTCCTGGCCTGTTCATTTCATATAATAGCCATTCTCCTCTGCTATCTGTTCCCAACATCTTTGTCCTGAAGTATGCTGCCATTCTTGCACTCTGATTTTTAGGGGGGGGGGTGGGGGGGGGTGGAGGGTGGTTTGATCATGTGGTTTGAAATTTCAGTCTTTTTAAAAAAAATAGAATTTAAACATTAACAGCATGGATAGGGTTCACTCTACATGCTTTCGGCTGAAAGGAAAGGATGGGACATACAATGTTTAAGGCATCTTTTCTAGTTCCTACTTATGCCATGGAGGTAAGCAGTGCTTTCCTAAAGAAGGCTGGTCAGTCGCTGAAGGTACTGACGGACACCACTACTACCTTTTCACAGTAATTGACGCATTGCTGACTCCGCTTTTTTCCCGATAGATCAACTAGTTGTTTGTCCGTGCATTCCTCCGTAAAAGTCTTTATGGGGGGGGGGGTGGAAATCCTTGACCCAAAAATTTAAAAAATTTTCTTACCCTTAACTGGCGGACACCCTTTCTACCTTTTCACAGTAATTGTCGCATTGCTGACTCCGCTTTTTTCCCGATAGATCAACTAGGTGTTTGTCCGTGCATTCCTCCGTAAAAGTCTTTATGGGGGGGGGGGGTTGAAATCCTTGACCCAATAATTTAAATAATTTTGCTACCCTTAACCTCGTCATGCCCGCTAGTCGAACCCTTTATTTCGTGATTGTGGACGCAGTGCATGCTACTGCTACTCGGAGCAAAGGGTGTGATCAGAGCCCACGGTCCGGAAAAAGATTATTTATCTACTGGATTTAAGAATGCTAAAAAAAAAATCACTACCCCACCATAACGTACCCCATTAACTACTATATAAGGTCGTGGACCACATACTCTAACCACGAAAGAAGGCTCAATGGCTTCCACCTCAGATCCCTGCGCCATTCGTTGACATTAAATGGCAAGACAAAGTCCCCAACACGGATGTCCTGACCCAAACAAACATGTGTAGGGTCCCAGCCATGTCAATCCAAAGACGCCTCCGCTGGCTAGGACACGTCTAGCGAATGCAACCTGGTCGCATACCAAAGGACGTGCTATACAGCGAGCTGGCGACAGGGAAAAGGTCAGTTGGACGGCCTCGTCTGAGATACTTAGACCTATGCAAAAGAAACATGAAGTCGGCCAACATCGACATCTCAAACTGGGAGGAGCTGGCAGAGGATCGATCCTCATGGCGGGACATCGTGAAGGCAGGATCACTACATGCCGATGAGCAAAACAGGGCGGAAACAGCAACAGCTGCAAAAAGAGCGAGGAGGAATGCCGGTAAATGCTCTTCCACCGCATTCGTGTGTGGGAAATGTAACAGAGACTACCACTCGAGGATTGGTCACACCAGCCACACCAAGAGCTGCAAGCAATAAAGATAATCTATCGTCTCCCGCAGACGGAAAGATGCCATACATATATATATATATAAATAAATATATATGTATACATATATATTATATATATATATATATATATACTCACACACATATATGAAGAGTTTATTAATGCTTGAAAAACGAAAGGATTGAATCTTACTGGATATGTTCATATGTGTTTTAAGATTTGAGTTTGATACATTTTAAATATAAGACGCTTAACTCTTTGACAACAGACAATTAGCGAAATCCATTAGAAAGTTAAGCATTATAAATTTATTTCTACACCTTTTACATACATACAAAGATCTCACAATCATCTAGTTGTGTTAAAATTTTAAAAGTATTTACAGAAAAAATTTTTTAAAGCATTGCTTTTAAAAAATATTCTACATGTAACATTATTTCTCGTACACAGACAGTCGCAATGGGAACAACAATTGCGATGATCCTTTTGTTTCTGGCACGTATCAATCATCCAGCAATGACAAGTTGTAAGTCAAATGTAATTTAAAAACCTATAATTTATATGTATAACAATTTGACAAGAGTTGTTTTAAAAATATTAACAGATAAAAATAAAATATTTTTTTTAATAAGAAAGCGAAAAATAAAAACAGACCAATGACTTTTTTTTAATGTAGATCTATATCGATAATAAATTTTATTATTATTTTTAAAATTAAAAAAAACAACAAAAAAACTAATTATATTCAGTTTGTGACAATACAAAAAAAAATAAAACTAATTATATTCAGTTTGTGACAATACAAAATTAATACTAATTATATTCAGTTTGTGACAATTAAAAAAAAAAACAACAACAAACAAAACAAATTATATTTAGTTTGTGACAATACAAAAAAAAAATATATTCAGTTTGTTGTTTTTTATAAACGCTAAAATAATTGAAAATAAAAAGTGAACTAATTTAAAGTTGAAGTAGAAAATTATTTGACATTTAGTATACTACATTACTGAACGTAAAAAAAACAAACGGTTCGATGTGTTATTTTCAACTTTAATATAATTTCGATTTTGAAAATAAATCAGATTTTTAAAAATAATGATACAAGATATGTGTATAGTTAAATACAGATAGATAGATAGATAAATAGATAGATAGATATATAGATAGATATATAGATAGATGGATGGATAGATAGATAGATAGATAGATAGATCGATAGATAGATAGATAGATAGATAGATAGATAGATAGATAGATAGATAGTATCTATCTATCTATCTATCTATCTATCTATCTATCTATCTATCTATCTAAGATAGATAGATAGATAGATAGATAGATAGATAGATAGATAGATAGATAGATAGATAGATCGATCGATCGATCGATAGACAGAGTATAATTTAAAAAAAAAAAATATATTATTTACTCCAATAAAACTCATTATCGTTTTAATCATACATTTATTTTAGTTACCTGCAGTTCGTCTGGCGCTGTCAATTCTGCGGGCGCATGTTTCCTGTACAACAGCACTAAACTCTCCTATACAGATGCTAAGGTTAGCGTTACAGGATGTGTCACAGAACGGGTGTTACGAAGAAGCGTTTAGGTCAAGATTTATCACAAACTGTATTGACTTTGTAAGGGTCATTACAGGAAAGCTCCACTCTTTATTTATATTTTGGGTATCTAGATATAGAAAAAAGTACAACGAATACCCAATGAAAACCAAAAAAAACAAACAAACAAAAAAACAACCAAAAACAAAACATAAACTTTATGGTGTCGGATGATGAACTAGTTTGTGTTTAACTCTAAAATAACAAAGCTGTAAATCTCTTGTGTTGGTGCTGTCAACTAATCTGTATTTCTACAACAATGATTCGTCGACGTCATCGTCTCATCTATTCGTACCTTCAAATGGTCAACGGCCGTCCCTTCATTTCTTTTAATTATTCCCTCTCAACTGTTTTCTCTCCGCCTCATGTCACGAAGAGTTCTGTCTTTAAACACGATTCCCTGCCTCCATAGGTGGCCCTGGAATGCTATCTATTAACACATTCCTGGCCCATCATTTCCGGTCAGTTAGGTTATCCCGTCGTTAACCTTAAAATCATGCAAAGTCTGGTAGGCTAGAAACATAATATTATGAAAAGAAACGATCCCCTCCCTCTCAAAGATGTGAGAAGCAACCTCATCCTCCCAACAATTCCCTCTCCCAAAAAAAAAAATCACAACCATTTCCGTCCGAACTATAGATTACCTGAACAACAATTGAGCTCAGTTCAGTATCCCCGCGGCAGTCATTTTTGATAAAATCTTAGGGCTCGTACCGGATTCTAGGCAAAAGGAGATGAACAGAGCTGACTTGAAAGAGTGTTAGAGGATGGACTTCACTTGGTTCCAATAAACGGTGTCAATGGAAAGATAACGTCATTGTGGTGTAGACAGACGTAGTACAAGAGACCAGCAAAGAGCTACACCACCACAAAGCGATGCTGCAGATTTTTATTATGCATGTCACATTGCCACGAACTGCACTAACACACAGTAGTATTACAGATGCCAATGTGCAGGTCCCATTGCCCAGTACTGCACCAACACACGGCGGTGCCACAGATCTCATTCTAAACGTCCCATTGCCCAGTACTGCACCAACACACGGCGGTGCCACATATCTCATTCTACAGGTCACATTGCCCAGTACTGCACCAACACACGGTGGTGCTACAGATCTCATTCTACAGGTCACATTGCCCAGCACTGCATTAACAAACGGCGGTGCTACCAATGTCATTGTGCAGGTCACATTGCCCAAAACTGCACCAAACTAAGGCAATCCCCCATATGTTATTCTGCAGGTCACATTGACAAGTATTGCAGCAACACACGACGATGTTACAGATGTTTGTGCCGGTCACATAGCCAAGTACTGCGATAACACATGGTTGTGCTACATATGACATTGTGCAGGTCACTTTGACCAGTTATGCACTAACACACGGCAGTACTACAGATGTCATAGTGCAGGGCACATTGCCAAGTTCTGTGCTAACCCACGTTGGTTCTACAGATGTTATGCCAATGGTCATCTGGCTCAAGATTGCTGTAACGAGTGCCAGTGTTTTCGTTGTTATGAAAGTGGACACCTAGCCAAAGAATGCAACCGACAATTTAGTCTGTTTTAGCTGTCTACGCCCAGACAACACTGCCATGAGATTTCCAATAGTATTTCTGCCAGAAAATTTCCCCCGTCGGGACGTTTCAGATTTTTGGGGGAATGGTAAGTGACAGTGGCAAGAGGCGTAGCTAAGGGGGAAGAGGGGGACATATGTCCACAGGCAGTATACTATGAGGACAGCTAAATGAGGTTTAATGGTATTTAGTGCATTAAAAATGGGTTCGGGGTTGATAGGGGGGTGAAAATGAATCAATGTCTCCTTGTGCCAAACACTTCAGCTAGTGAGGCGGTTTTGGTGGTCTCCTGAGATGTCAATTTTTCTTTTTATGGACGGGAAATATTTTATATCAAATGCAGAGTTTGCATCGTTAATAGGAACGTGGCATAAGTCTTGGCAAGTCTAGGGTAGAGCCAACACTGGCTACTCCACTAGGTCACTTGTATCAATCAGCATTAACACTAGCTACTCCATATGGCTGTGTATCTATCAGCACTGAAATATTAAATTAAGAAATGGCGTCAGAGGGCCGTCGAGCTTGCGCTCTTTATGCCCTCCCCAAAACACCCCTCCCCAACCCGGTATCGGGGTGCGGAGCGGCACGTCGAGATGTCCTTTTGTCAGGACAGCCCCTACCCGAGTCTGCTTGACCAAGACTCCGCCGGCGGCCGTCCTAACCCAAAGACACCCTGTCGGTCCGACACTTTGTTTGCACACAGTGCACACGATCGACTTTCTCAGGAGTCAGGATGGAAAAATTTACGTCCTAATATCTTCCCCCCCACCCATCCCGTGGAAGCGTTAGATGCCCTATAAGAGGGAGTCTACAGTGGGTTTCCACAACGCAACTAATTCGCGATGTATCTGGGACGAAACGGTTGCCTTGGAGTAGCTTCTCAGGGCTGCATAGTAAGAATCATCGGCCAGAGGTTACCACCTTCGCCTCTCGCCTCATATCTATTAACGGCAACTTGTAATCATGATCCCTACCCTGTCACTGCCTATTGTTCCAGTTGGGAAATATCACTACTGGCAGCCCTGTAGGAGCTGTTTTATGTACGGCAGGTACCGAGCACATCCCTTGTCTGCACACGTAGGACGCGCCCAGTGGTTGTGTTTCCAGGGTAACGTCGAGGGGGTCGGTAGCCGACGCCTCCTAATCGACAGGCCATCTATCAGCACTAAAACTAGCTACTCCACTAGGCTGTATCTATCAGCACTAACGCTAGTTATTTCACTAGGTTGTGTATTTATCAGCACTAACATTTTATATAATAAAAAAAAAACCAAAAAAACTATGACCAGCGCCAGCTGTACTGTTATTTTTGGGGAAAGGATGGCAGAAATTGAGGGTAGTGATGGCTCTCGAGTAAAAGGGTAGGGGTCTAGGAATTTTGGATTATTTCAAAATCAAAAGGTGCATTTTGAAGTATACCGAAATTCAGTTTTTCTCTTAGAATATGGCATCTGGTGCACACTTCTATTGCTGCCCACAGATACTACTTACCAGCTAAGTGCTATTTCTTATGTTTATTTTTATACCGTTTTTTCTGTTGTTTTGTTCGCTGACGAAGGCTTTCTGCCGACACGTTCGCTGTTTTGTTGCGTTGATTTTTGCAGGTTTAGCCCTACTCTGTTTTACTCATTTTAGTTTGTACTAACCTGATTGCAGTCTCCCCCCTTATTACCCCAGTGTTATTAATGTCTTACAATTTGTGATATTCTTAAACAAGAAAAAAAAGAATGCAAATGCAAAGTGTGAACAAGGGGAAGTAAGACTTCGGCTTACAATCAAAAGCGGCAACTGTGATATTTTTAAACAATTACTATAAGCCTTTAACAAAATTAGCATTAAATATACGGATCAGCATTTATATCGAGCGTAGCGATATTTAATCGATTTCACTAATTGTAATCGGTTTATAGCACCAACTACTATTCTTTTTAAAAATGTTTGAAAAATGACACTTGAGTCGTTTTTAATTTTAGAAACATGTTATCGTTCTATTGTTTTTAACCATCTTGCTATTGGGGGGGGGGGGGCAATTGAATTTCCCCGAGTGAGCAATGCCACTTTATTTTTAAAAATTTTTTAAAAATGAAATTTGTTTCGTTTTTAATTTTAGAAACTTGTTATCGTTTTATTGTTTTTAACCATCTTGTTATTGGGGGGGGGGGCAATTGAATTTCCCCGAGTGAGCAATGCCACTCCCTTCCTAGAGAGATGCCTGAAAGAAACACTGGTGTCAAATTCAGAGACAGTGCTACAATTGTCATCTGCCCGGCCATGCCGTGGGGCATTGGTCAGTTGTCCGTGACATAAAGGAAGATGGAAATTCTATTTGTTCTGAAGGGAAAACGACAGCCATGCGCTCTAGGTCAGGACATAAAAAGAAGTGTGTAGAGAATAGAGAAGAAAGGTATATCCTTAGAACAAAAGGAGAATAATCAGGCACACATAATGAAGAACGGAGAAGAGAGAATACCAACGCAGTGAAGATATTTTTCTTATTGGAGGGATTTGGATTGTCCCTGGAGTAAAGAAAAGTCACTACTGTAGATGACAGCAAGTTGACAGAAGAAAGGTGCACGGTCGTGTTAATAAATGATGCAAGGCTACAGGGAGAGAAGGCGATAGTAACCCATACATTTCAGGAAAGGTTGAAGTAGTTTACATTTCCGACATTGCTTAGGTTGTGAAAGTGGGAAAGTAGGTGAGGACTCTGCGTGTCAGGATGTTAGTGATGATAATTTCGAGGTGGCCTAGATCAGTGGTCTACTAAAAATACCAAATAAACAAATCAACTAAACAATTCAACGAAACAAACTAACTAAAAAACTCAACTAAACACATAAACTAAACAAATCACCTAAAAAATCAACTAAAAAATCAACCAAACACATCAACAAAGGAAAGCAACTAAAAAATCAACTAAACACATCATCAACAAAACAAATAAACTAAATACATCAACTAAACACATCATCAACAAAACAAATAAACTAAATACATCAACTAAACACATCATCAACAAAACAAATAAACTAAATACATCAACTAAACACATCATCAACAAAACAAATAAACTAAATACATCAACTAAACACATCATCAACAAAACAAATAAACTAAATACATCAACTAAACACATCATCAACAAAACAAATAAACTAAATACATCAACTAAACACATCATCAACAAAACAAATAAACTAAATACATCAACTAAACACATCATCAACAAAACAAATAAACTAAATACATCAACTAAACACATCATCAACAAAACAAATAAACTAAATACATCAACTAAACACATCATCAACAAAACAAATAAACTAAATACATCAACTAAACAAATCATTTAAAAAATCAACTAAAAAATCAATAAAACACATTAACTAAACAAATCAACTAAACAAACTAATTAAACAAACCAACTAAAAAAATCAACTCAAAAATCAACTAAACACATCAACTAAACAAGGGAACTAAAATAATAAACTAAACACACCAACTAAACACATCAACTAAACAAAACTAAATACTTCATGTAAAAAATCAACTAAAAAATCAACTAAACACATCAACCAAATCAACGCAAATAAAATATCAACTAAACACATCAACTAAACCAATCAACTTAACAAATCAACTAAACAAACCAACTAAACAAACCAACTAAACAAATCAACTAAAAATCAACTAAACACATCAACTAAACAAGAGAACTAAAAAAATCAACTAAAAATCAACTAAAAATCAACTAAACACATCAACCCTATCAAAGCAAATAAAAATATATACTAAACAAATCAACTAAAAAATCAACAGAACACATCAAATAAACAAGGGAACTAAAAAATCAACTAAACACATCAACTAAACATATAAACTAAACACATCAACAAAGAAAACAACTTAGAACATCAATAAAGCAAATACAAAAATTAACTAAACACATCAACTAAACAAATCAACTAAACACATCAACTAAACAAATCAACTAAACAAATCAACTAAAAAACTCAACTAAACGCATCAACTAAAAACATCAACTAAAAAAAATGAACTAAACACATAAACTAAACACATCAACTAAACACATCAACTGAACACATAAACTGAACACATCAACAAAGAAAACAACTAAGCACATAAAAAAGAAAATAAAAAATCAACTAAACACATCAACTAAACAAATCAACTAAACAAAACAACTAAAAAACTCAACTTAACGTATCAACGAAACACATCAACTAAACACATCAACTAAACATTCTTGCGTTAAAAGCCTTAAAGTTTGTTTAATTAAAATAACAATTTATAATTTTTCTATACAATATTTTTCCATCAGAGTGCATGTGACACGATAGGTGGAGTTCTGGCAAAGGTGGTGAACACGTTACAAATTGTGTCCATACCAGACGCAAGTAAGTATATACGGAGAGATTATATTATTTTTATGTCTGCTTTTATGAGCAATGTGTTCGGGTGAGGTAAAGTTGATGATCTGCTCAAGGTGTGAGACCTACTGAATATTCATGTTTTTTTCATCCTAGGTGTCGTTTACTTTTACTTAGCAGATGCACCGCATGTGTTGTCATTTAAGGTGTCTTTCACTTAGTTGATGTACCACCTGTGTTGTCATCAAAGTTGTCTTTAACACAATAGATCACGTACTGTACTACCATTTTAACACAGAAGATGCACCGCCAATGTTGTCAGCCTTTGGTCCTGAAATTGGATAACCTGAAATTGTAAGGTGTCTTTGCAGTAGATCGGCTGGACGATCCACTTTAAGCCAATCTAATGTCTGATTAACACGGCACCAAATGGATCGAATGTGTCATGATAAGATAAAATAAGATTCTTTCATTGATTCAAATAAATGCAAATGTTTTTTTAATTGCATTATACATTTTCATAAATAAAACATTTTTAGCCCAATACATTTATAATAAATTATTTCAAATAGTCATTCAGTGAGTTCTCTTTGCCAAATCGAGGTCTTATTAGTTCTCATGAAGATGTGTGACTTGTGACTTCAGAGTGAGCACGCCGGTAAATTCGTACAGATTGGGGAACAAAATAATTTTTATATCTTTCAGTCTTCGCCCTGATGGAAAGAATTCGTCCCGAACGGCCCGACCTAAGTATTTGTGGTAAAGAGGGTGGGATGTATCATCCAAAATTTGTTTAGTTTTACAATGAAATCTTTCTTCAAATAGCTCTTCAACTGAAGGATGTTTAGTTTGTGTTATGTTCCTAGCTTTCTTGATTAGTCGGTTTATGCGGTGTTAATATCGGACGTTGAATTCCCACACCAGCAGGTAATACTCAAATTAAGTAGGCTTCCAACTGTTGCACTGTAAACTAAGTTTATGACTTGCCTGTTTACGCCAAAATTGTACAGTTTTTGAGTTAGAACAGTCTTTGGTTGAATTTCTTATACAGTATTTGGCCATGTCCACGCCATGTTAGCTTATTATTAATGGTGACACCTAAGTACTTGTACGCCTCCACTTTCTCTACACTTTGATTTTTTATGTTGAGATCTGTAATCTGGTGTTTCGCCCTCCTGAAATAAATAACAATTTCCTTTGTTTTTGAGACACTCAGCTGGAGAAAATTATCATCGCACCAATTGATAAAGCTTATAACTAAATTGCGGTATAGGCCTTCTCCTACAGATATTAAGCCAAACAACGATGGTATCATCAGCAAATTATAAGATTGGAACGGTGTCTCTTGAGCTTTGAATATCATTTGGTAAATATTGTATACAGTTCAGAAGAGAGAATGCAGCCTTGTGGTGCCCCTGTGCTTATTTCTCTTGTTAGAGATACTTGGCCATTTACTTTGATATATTGCGGTCGATTTGTTAAAAAGTTCAGTATCCAAGCCTGACTATTTAAATTGACACCTAACGAGGAACGTTTCTTTATCATAAGGTGTGGTTGGATAGTGTTAAATGTTGATGAGAAGTCTAAGAAAAGAACTCTGGCATATGTTTTAGGATGATGTTAAAGTCTCTCCAACAATAGTAAGATTGCATCCTCCGTACTTCTGGCAAGTTTGTAAGCAAATTGGTGGAGGTGAAGTTTTTGCTGTAATTCATTCAAAATTTCTTTCAGAATTATATCTCAAAACATTTCATTACTATAGAGGTAAGTGCAACAGGTCGTAAGTCGTTGTTGCATGTTCCCTTATTTTTCTTTGGGATTGGTATGATTTCTGAAGTTTTCCAAATTGCTGGTATTGTGTGAGTTACATAAGATTTATTAAATATGTAACAAAAAAAAATGTAGGAGGGCTGCTCTGCGCATAGTTTCATGAGCCGACCACTTACTTTGTCTGGTCCCGAGGCTTGACTGCGTCCACTTGATTAAATTGGTCCTGAAATTGGAATACGGCTGGCCTTAAATATTTCCGCACATTTGAATAGTTTTACCTCCGGACCTTGATTAGAGCTCAGACAATACGATGGATAGGTTTGAAATAAAATATCTCCTGTTAGCATCTTATTTATTATAAATAGATTGTTGTTGTTGTATTTTTAAGGGGCCGGGGGGTGAGGATATTTTATCGCTAATTGCATTTGCCATCTGCACTTTTTTCTTTATCATCATCTCCATCCATTATGTCCTTTTTTAAAATATAATCTTCATGCACATTTTATGACAGATAATTGACAACAGCTTACCACTGAAATCGATGTTCATTGTACTGCAGCATGACCTTCTTACATAACATCTGTAAAATCAGTGGTTCTTAACCTGGGTTCAATCGAACCCCAGGGGTTCGGTGAATCAGTCTCAGGGGTTTGGCGGAGGTCTAATAAAAATCAGAAAAAAAAATCAAATGTTATTTTTTCCTATTATGACGGGTTTGGTGAATGCGCATGTGAAAATGGTGGGGTTCGGTATCTCCAACAAGGTTAAGAACCACTGTGTANTATATATATATATATATATATATATATATATATATATTATATATATATATATATATATATATATATACTGATTTACTAAACTATCGAACGTCATGTCACTATTATTTCAAATCTCATGTCATTTTAATGTCATCAAAAAAGTCTTATTACAATTTATTTTCAAATTCTCCTGCAAAATTTTTAAGACCTATATAGCTATGACACTTAAATTAATCTTGTTCCGTCGTCTCTCTCATCCCCTCTTCTGAGTTGCAACTTGACTGACGTCTTTTTAAGATATCTTTACACAATTCAAGATATCTCAACTATACTTAATTTTTCACTATTCAAATATGTTTGATTAAAAATGTTCTTTACCTTACGCCCTATGATATGCGGTTGGCCATGTAACTCTCTGCTTACATTTTGGAAAACGTTTACCCCGCCACTACAACAAAATCCGAATATTTCCGTAAGTTGAAAAGAAATCGTTTGGAAAAAAAAAATAGACATTCAGTCCCCGCACTATTTTTTTTCTTTTTTCTATTTCATCTATCATATGTTTCGTTGAATTAGACAATATGAGATTGTGATAAAATATCATATGTTTCGTTGAATTAGACAATATGACATTGTGATAAAATATCATATGTTTCGTTGAATTAGACAATATGACATTGTGATAAAATATCATATGTTTCGTTGAATAAGACAATATGACATTGTGATAAAATATCATATGTTTCATTGAATAAGACAATATGACATTGTGATAAAATATCATATGTTTCGTTGAATAAGACAATATGACATTGTGATAAAATATCATATGTTTCGTTGAATTAGACAATATGACATTGTGATAAAATATCATATGTTTCGTTGAATTAGACAATATGACATTGTGATAAAATATCACATGTTTCGTTGAATAAGACAATATGACATTGTGATAAAATATCATATGTTTCGTTGAATTAGACAATATGACATTGTGATAAAATATCATATGTTTCGTTGAATTAGACAATATGACATTGTCATAAAATAGCATATGTTTCGTTGAATTAGACAATATGACATTGTGATAAAATATCATATGTTTCGTTGAATTAGACAATATGACATTGTGATAAAATATCATATGTTTCGTTGAATTAGACAATATGACATTGTGATAAAATATCATATGTTTCGTTGAATTAGACAATATGACATTGTGATAAAATATCATATGTTTCGTTGAATTAGACAATATGACATTGTGATAAAATATCATATGTTTCGTTGAATTAGACAATATGACATTGTGATAAAATAGCATATGTTTCGTTGAATTAGACAATATGACATTGTGATAAAATAGCATATGTTTCGTTGAATTAGACAATATGACATTGTGATAAAATAGCATATGTTTCGTTGAATTAGACAATATGACATTGTGATAAAATAGCATATGTTTCGTTGAATTAGACAATATGACATTGTGATAAAATAGCATATGTTTCGTTGAATTAGACAATATGACATTGTGATAAAATAGCATATGTTTCGTTGAATTAGACAATATGACATTGTGATAAAATAGCATATGTTTCGTTGAATTAGACAATATGACATTGTGATAAAATAGCATATGTTTCGTTGAATTAGACAATATGACATTGTGATAAAATATCATATGTTTCGTTGAATTAGACAATATGACATTGTGATAAAATATCATATGTTTCGTTGAATTAGACAATATGACATTGTGATAAAATATCATATGTTTCGTTGAATTAGACAATATGACATTGTGATAAAATATCATATGTTTCGTTGAATTAGACAATATGACATTGTGATAAAATAGCATATGTTTCGTTGAATTAGACAATATGACATTGTGATAAAATAGCATATGTTTCGTTGAATTAGACAATATGACATTGTGATAAAATAGCATATGTTTCGTTGAATTAGACAATATGACATTGTGATAAAATAGCATATGTTTCGTTGAATTAGACAATATGACATTGTGATAAAATAGCATATGTTTCGTTGAATTAGACAATATGACATTGTGATAAAATAGCATATGTTTCGTTGAATTAGACAATATGACATTGTGATAAAATAGCATATGTTTCGTTGAATTAGACAATATGACATTGTGATAAAATAGCATATGTTTCGTTGAATTAGACAATATGACATTGTGATAAAATAGCATATGTTTCGTTGAATTAGACAATATGACATTGTGATAAAATATCATATGTTTCGTTGAATTAGACAATATGACATTGTGATAAAATAGCATATGTAAGCAACTTAATCTGTTATACTGTAACACTTAAAATATCATATGTTTCGTTGAATTAGACAATATGACATTGTGATAAAATAGCATATGTTTCGTTGAATTAGACAATATGACATTGTGATAAAATAGCATATGTTTCGTTGAATTAGACAATATGACATTGTGATAAAATAGCATATGTTTCGTTGAATTAGACAATATGACATTGTGATAAAATATCATATGTTTCGTTGAATTAGACAATATGACATTGTGATAAAATAGCATATGTTTCGTTGAATTAGACAATATGACATTGTGATAAAATATCACATGTTTCGTTGAATTAGACAATATGACATTGTGATAAAATATCATATGTTTTGTTGAATTAGACAATATGACATTGTGATAAAATATCACATGTTTCGTTGGATTAGACAATATGACATTGTGATAAAATATCATATTAGATATATACTGAGATTGTACCACCCTCTGCACACATCTTTCAGCTTTTCTTCCTGCCCTGGCGGAGGTTTTGATTAAATTCATGAACATACTTTTTAAGGTTTATATTGCGCCATATTACAATTGTCCTGAATGCATTAACATTGCAGACAACAAAGTGTGGATCGGTGCCAACGATGATGTAAATGAGGGAACCTGGGTTTGGGAATACGACGGTAATGTTGCCAGAGAGTTGCGCTTGCTTTGGACAGTCGGACAACCAACCAACGATACGGGCGTAAACTGTGCACTCGTTTACAAATTTGAAATTTATGCAGATGACTGTGAGAGCCAGTATGCTTTTCTGTGTGGGGAGCCAGGTGATTTCAATGTGATTGTTAAATTGGCAACGAAGTGCACAGAGTGAAACAAATGATCCCCGAAGCTTACACAAATAACAGCATTGTTTCTATTATCTGTTTCAATTTAAAAAAAAAAAAATTACCATCAAACGAATGTACCCGAATTAAGTTATCATTTCACTATTTATTAGCATTACAATACAGTTTGAAATAAATGTATCATCCATAAAGTTATCACATGGGTGTAAATGTATTCTATATTATAAAACATTAACTAATTGCTAGCATAAATAGACTTTGGAAAAAATATAAATGTAGTATAGACTCCAAAAAATCAGAACAGCATAAGGTATCTCTCATTACATAACAGTTTGTTATTATAAATAAAATGTAGATCTTTTAAATGCTGTATGGCCTTTAATGTTGTATTACAAGAACTCTAACTTTATTTTTTTTTGAAACTGTTTCAGTGTGCGAGTTTAAAAGAGATAATCTAAGTCCAATATAGAAGAGATATAAGGTACGAATTAGAAAGATCCCAATAAAGAAATCTTAAAACTAATATTCCCATATTTGACAGCTCCAGATCCGGTGACTTCGACAAGCACAGCAATCGACCCTGCCACCACCAACGCTGCAGCATCCATAACTCACACAACCGCTACAACTCCTGCAGCGTCTATACCCCAGACATCCACCACACCAATAACTACCCTGTTGAAATGTGGCGCAAATGACATCAAATTCAATGTTCTATTGATTTTACATGTATGCGTGTTCATTCATCTAGCAATTTGAATTTAAGTGAGTTGTTTTTTATTTCTTCAGTTTTTTTTTTTTTTTTTGGCTATACGGAAAATGATTTAGAACTTTGTCAGACTTTCATACCACATTTTCTAAGAAATAGAAAGGCCACTTCAGAGTGTGTGAGTTCAATTATCTAATAGTTTGATTTTTGATTTTAACTTATAATTTTTGTAAACTCTTTTTAATTGATACTATAAAGATTTTTACAGTTTTTTTTTGGTAGTTTTTTTTTTATTTTGTTTTTTTTGAAAATCGGGGGGAAGTGGGGAATGGCTCTACATTAGCAAACAATAATGTCTACAATGGTTTAAAAGGGAGAGCAATGTAAATCGTAAAGTGATTCACTTAAAATGTTTGTTAGCCATGAGCAATTTAGCAAGCAAGCTCATTATTTAAAACAATGTCCAAGGAGAAATGTTGTTTTTAATAGAATTTTGTTTTAAACTCTTTTAAACCAAAACTGAAAAAAAAAAATAATAATAATATTAAATTTGTTTCCATTGCACAGTTATTTGTTTCATTCTCTTTAGAAAACGTTTTTTTTTTTTTTTAAACTTTTATTTAAAAAAAAAATACTTTTTAAGGAATATTTTTACATTTCTTGTAATAAAATTAATATAAAACAACCAAATTTGTATTCAATTTTCCAAATAATGATACTCTTTTAAACCAAAACTGAAAAAAAAAAATAATAATAATATTAAATTTGTTTCCATTGCACAGTTATTTGTTTCATTCTCTTTAGAAAACGTTTTTTTTTTTTTTTAAAATTTAATTTAAAAAAAAAAATAAAAATAATATTAAATTTGTTTTCATTTCATAGTTATTTGTTTTATTTTCTTTAGAAAACGTTTTTTTTTTTTTTTTAAACTTTTATTTAAAAAAAAAATACTTTTTAAGGAATATTTTTACATTTCTTGTAATAAAATTAATATAAAACAACCAAATTTGTATTCAATTTTCCAAATAATGATTTTTAAAATATTTTTCTTCACACTTCATTTTTTTTACTGTTTTAACTACAAATTTAAGACACTTGCTTATGTTTGTGGTGTAACAGAATTATCCATATGTAATCATAATCCAATGTGTTATTTAAAAAGAGAAAACACGATTTGAACAAATTTGGAACTTGTAATTACCAAAAAACACGAAACATTTTTCTGTTCTGTAAAATAGTTAATGCCAAAAAATGTTAGTGAACTTTAGAATCTGTTTGTTAACCAATATTTTGGAACGATTTTCATCCCATAAATTAGTTACAGAGTTCACATCATCCGATATGAATCTTGGTTACATTCTTTCTGACAACATGTACAGTGGAACCCCACTATAACGCGATGATCGGGGTCCATAAAATCGGATCGCGTTAAAAGCGGGGTTGCGTTCTTAGCACAGCGGGAATCCCTTACGTATTACTATTTACAGTTCTACCGGAAGAAAGCCTCGTTTTCGGCATTAATTTTGATACTAGTTTGAACGTGGTGCGTTTAGGGGCTCATTTGCTACGATATTTTGAAAAGTTGTGATTTTTTTCGCTTTAAAAAATGGCTTTCCAATCAATGGATACAATTTTCAAAGAAGTTACGCCTGATGGAGTAAATGAATTTCAAATTTCGGGAGCCATGCTACGACCGTGTGATATGTGAATTCGCGTTATGGCGGGGCGCGTTATTGACTATTGTAACTCACTTCATTCATATTCACCACCACATTCCATAGAAAAAACTGCAGACATGTTAAAACTCAGCTGCTGGGTTAGTTCTAAGGTCAAAGAAACATGATCACATCACTCCACTACTTCCATCACTTCATTGGCTCCCTATACCGGCACGCACTGAATACAAGCTGTCTGTTCTCTGGCACAAATTTTCTCTTTTTCTTGTCCTCCCTATCTAACTGAACTTCTTAATGTCTATTTACCCTTTCTTTCTGTTCCCAGAACACGAACTAAAACATACGGTGAGCGATCTTTCTCTTTCTGTGCCCAAAAAACAATGGAATTCTCCAATAACATATCCGCAATATAACGATCATCTCAGCCTTCAAAACTGTTCTCAAAACCCATCTCTTTAAACTGTACTTTAACGACTTTTTTTCCTCCCCGTTTGACCGATAAACAATGCTCGAATCTGCTGGGTTCTGTCCATGACTGGAAGATTATAGGTGGTTAGGTCAAGCTTTTCACCAATTTTTGGATTTGAATATAAACGTTTCTGTAATTGCTAATTTAGGCTGGGGTACTGCAGGGATCCTAGCCATAGGCTGGGGGTACTGCGTTATATAAAAACCAACTAATAATAATAATAATAATAATCAAAATAAAACACGAACAAATTAAGTCAGGTGCAATTAAAAATATAATATCAAAATAGAGAAGGATATATTGATATTTAATTTAAATAATCCCATCTTTGATTACGATATCAGGTCTATCTTATTTAAAGTAAATGATTCCTGAAGTAGATTCTCTATTAATTTGACGATAAGTGTGATTGTCGAGATTTAAGGGTGAAATTAACTCTTCAATTGTTTTAAGTGCTAGGTTATCTCTACCAAAATAACGCTCTTCAGGTCCTCTGAGCAAACACAGCTAGCCTAGCTCCCTGAGCAAACACAGCTAGCCTAGCTCCCTGAGCAAACACAGCTAGCCTAGCTCCCTGAGCAAACACAGCTAGCCTAGCTCCCTGAGCAAACACAGCTAGCCTAGCTCCCTGAGCAAACACAGCTAGCCTAGCTCCCTGAGCAAACACAGCTAGCCTAGCTCCCTGAGCAAACACAGCTAGCCTAGCTCCCTGAGCAAACACAGCTAGCCTAGCTCCCTGAGCAAACACAGCTAGCCTAGCTCCCTGAGCAAACACAGCTAACCTAGCTCCCTGAGCAAACACAGCTAGCCTAGCTCCCTGAGCAAACACAGCTAGCCTAGCTCCCTGAACAAACACAGCTAGCCTAGCTCCATGAACAAACACAGCTAGCCTAGCTCCCTGAACAAACACAGCTAGCCTAGCTCCCTGAACAAACACAGCTAGCCTAGCTCCCTAAGCAAACACAGCTAGCCTAGCTCCCTGAACAAACACAGCTAGCCGAATGCAAATCTGTCTGTTAACTTAATACGTTAAGAACAATTTGTGTCTTTATATATCATTATATATATTGATGTTCTTTTCGCCAAACAGTTTTTACGAAATATGACTGGAGGCCAACAAAAAAAAAACTACTATAATGAATTTTATTAATTGTAATTTTATATATCTGTGAGTTTTTATTTATTATAAGTTGTCGTGTAAAATTAATAAAGACACCAAGAATTTTTTCCTTTGAATCTCAAAAAAATTATGTTAAATTTTTTTTTACTTACATCTTACTTAATATGTGGCAAGCTAACTCAATCCCCCCAATAATTCAACGTCATGTCACGATAAAAATCCATATAAATCAAATCATTTTCATTAAAAAATTCAATAAAGTTTCCAAATTTAAAATGATCATTGTCTCTTCCAACTATATTGATTTCTATCACATTAAAGGGATAAATTATCTGTTCTAAAATAAATGTATTTCTTCGAGTAATTTACTTTTCTATGTTGAACTAATAAATAGTTGTAATATTTTTAAATTCCCTACGGTTCTTTTTCTTATTATATTAGTATTTTAGTGTACGTTATGGAATGTTAATTAGAAATAAGCCTATCCAATTTCATACAAAAAATAAATAACATAAATTCACACAAAAAATTTTTTTTGTTGAAACTATTCATAATGTAAAATAATGTTAATAAAAATGTTTATTTTGAAACCGTTATACAAGTGACTAAATTAATGGTCATTCAGAGTGAGTTTTTTAACCAATAGACGAAAAATTACAATTAATATAAATATCAAATATAAAGTGCAACTTGAATGTTTAAAGTCTCTTTAAAGATAAAGTCAATAAATGCAATTTTTATCACTGTGCACACACAAAATTAGTAGCTTTTGATACTTTAAATTTGCACTCTATGCACATGCTTACATAGCTAGGCTCTCCCGCATATATAGCAATAAAGGATCACTGCACATACATAGCTAGCTAATCGCTCTCCACAACCATAGATAGCAAGGCTCACTGCACAAACACAGTTAAACAGACTCTCTGCATCAATATAGCTAGCTTGGTTCTCTCACCAAACATAGCTAGACAGACTTTCTTCACAAACATAACTAGCTTGACTCCCTCAAGAAACATTGATACCCAGGTTCTCTGCACAAATATACCCAGACTGGCTACCTCTACAGACATAGCTAGCCAGGCTACATGCAAAAAAATATTCACTGAATAAGAAAGGTAGCCAAGCTCTCTACACAAACATAGCCAGCACTGATCTCTGAAACAAACATAGCTGGTTAGGCTCACTCCACACAAATCGCTATCCAGGATCTCTTTACAAATTTAACTAGCCAGGCTCTGCACAAACACAGATAGCCAAGCTCCAGTAGAAACATAGCTAGCTAGGCTCTCTGCAAAATATAACATGCAAGGCTCTTTGCTAAATAAAACTTGCCAGGCTCTCTACACAACCAGACTTTCTACACAACCAGGTTTTCTACACAACCAGACTTTCTACACAGCCAGGTTTTCTACACAACCAGACTTTCTACACAACCAGGCTCTCTGCACAACCAGAATTTCTACACAACCAGGCTTCCTGCACAACCAGACTTTCTACACAACCAGGCTCTCTGCACAACCAGACTTTCTACACAACCAGGCTTTCTACACAACCAGGCTTTCTACACAACCAGGCTTTCTACACAACCAGGATCTCTGCACAACCAGGCTTTCTACACAACCAGGCTCTCTGCACAACCAGACTTTCTACACAACCAGACTTTCTACACAACCAGGCTTTCTACACAACCAGGATCTCTGCACAACCAGGCTTTCTACACAACCAGGCTCTCTGCACAACCAGGCTTTCTACACAACCAGGCTCTCTGCACAACCAGACTTTCTACACAACCAGACTTTCTACACAACCAGGCTCTCTGCACAACCAGACTTTCTACACAACCAGACTTTCTACACAACCAGGCTCTCTGCACAACCAGGCTTTCTTTACTATAATTTAATTATTTTTAAATTTTAATGAAAAAAAACAAAAGTTCCCTTTTGTATGACTCTTTGATTTTCTTTAACTCATCCACAGCCAACTGTTTAAAAAAAAATAATTATCCATGGATTGTTTTCCATTTTTCACTCTATAAAAAAAATAAGTTAAAAAAAATAGTACCAAAAGTTGAATTCATGGACAAATCGA
Source organism: Lymnaea stagnalis (assembly GCA_964033795.1). Lineage (NCBI taxonomy): Eukaryota > Metazoa > Mollusca > Gastropoda > Lymnaeidae > Lymnaea > Lymnaea stagnalis. Next base: position 2,102,053 of record CAXITT010000046.1, on the reverse strand, counting down.
AAAACATTTAAAAAAAAACAAACAACAAAACCACAACTGAGGTAACGTTATGTCCGCAAAACTTCGAAAAAAAGATATTTCAAGATTCAATAACAATATTGGCAGCATGGAACCCTTAGAAGCGTGAGACCTCCTAAAAGCACGAGGCCTTGTTCAAGTGCCCAGTGTGCCCATGCCTTAAGACGGCACTGTAGTGGTCAAGGCGTCATTCAACTATTCCGGTTTAAGAGGCGGTATCCCTACACTTATGGTTCAAAGTATGAACTTTTATTATTACGTAACATTGGTGGAGTCTAAGAAAATAATACTCAACATGTTTTCAGAACGTTATTTACCCATTTGGAAACGAATCATATTATTTCTAAAAAAATACCATTAAAAAAACTTTCATATATCCATACAATGATACTAACGCCTAAAAGTTATTTATAAAAAAATATTTTAAAAACTTTCATATATCCATACGAAGATTCTAAAACCTAAAAATTATTTCCCTTCAAATTCTTTTAAACAAGAAAATAAATTTCAAAACTTTATTTCCATAGTTTTAGTTAGCAGTTAAACGTAAGGGATTTAATACCAATACGAACTGCATGGCCATATACTTGAGCCAGTTTCCTCCGTTAAGTACCTGGGCGTTACCATTCATAGAGAGGTCCGCTGGAGCGAGCATATTAGCAATGTGGGCACCAGACAAAAGAGACCCGGGGTTCTTAAGGCGTAATCTAAAGATTGAAAACACCAATGTGAAAGAAAGATTTCTCCGTCCGGTTTTAGATAATGCATCTTCAGTCTGAGACCCATTTACCCGGAAGAGCATTGACAGGTAGGACGCTACAGGAATATCTCTAGTGTTGGCAGCATGCTGGAAACACTAGGTTAGTCACCATTGGAGGAACAACGACGACAAAGCAGGCTCTCTATAATTTATAAGATTCTACTGCTCAAGCACTAAACAGAAACTCGTCCCTCTCCCCAATAGACAGCAATAAGGCCATGACATGCAATTTTGGCTCATACCAGCAAGAAGCCAGTATAGGAGCTTCTCATTCCTGCCCAAGACAATCAGAAACTGGAACAAGTTTTCAAAAGGAACGGTTGAGGCGACAACACTTGACACATTAGCGTCTTTTGGCTCAAGCCTTTCAGCCCCAGTGCATGATACCCACACAAAGTAGCCCTTGCTGCTAGTGAAATATCCTCAACAACACCAGGAACAGAAACATTGCAAATCCCCTCTTCATGCATAGAAGCATAAAATAAATTGACCTTGGGCCCTTTAGATATAGAAGAAGATGACATTTTGCAGGTTTTTTTGCCTTTAGTTTGAGATACACTTTTATAAACGTAAACATTGAAAAACAATATTTTAAGGAAATAAAGCTGAAAGTAAACAAAGCAACTTTATAAAAGAGACTATCTAAACTATATTTTTATGTATCTAAATATGTTTGTATGGGGCAATCACTAAGCCTGCTCCATACTTAAGACGCCCCGCGACAAGGAATCCAATATTTTTAGGCAATGTCTTAAATTTATCCGAAGGACACTTGAAATGACGTAAACAGACGTGTAGCATTTTATCGATCCTAGTCCATGAAGATAACAACACTTTAGCCACTGAACGTAATGGGCAACTTGGGCATCTAAATACACACCTAAGCCACTAATCGTAATGGACAACTGGGGCATCTAAATACACACCTAAGCCACTGATCGTAATGGACAACTGGGGCATCTACATACACACCTAAGCCACTGATCGTAATGGACAACTGGGGCATCTACATACACATATAAGCCACTGAACGTAATGGACAACTGGGGCATCTACAGACACAGCTAAGCCACTAAACGTAATGGACAACTGGGGCATCTACAGACATGTAATGGGCAACTGAGGCAACTAAATACACACCTAAGCCACTGAACGTAATGGACAACTGGGGCATCTAAATACACACCTAAGCCACTGATCGTAATGGACAACTGGGGCATCTAAATACACATATAAGTAACTGAACGTAATGGACAACTGGGGCATCTACAGACACAGCTAAGCCACTAAACGTAATGGACAACTGGGGCATCTACAGACACAGCTAAGCCACTAAACGTAATGGACAACTGGGGCATCTACAGACACAGCTAAGCCACTAAACGTAATGGACAACTGGGGCATCTACAGACACACCTAAGCCACTGAACGTAATGGACAACTGGGGCATCTACAGACACAGCTAAGCCACTAAACGTAATGGACAACTGGGGCATCTACAGACACACCTAAGCCACTAAACGTAATGGACAACTGGGGCATCTACCACATCAAAATGCTATAACAAGATATAATTAGATTATAAATAAGCAGGAAATTACCCGATCAGAGCGCCACCAGGGGAAACTCAAATTTTGACTGCCTAGTGGCCTCCACATCTATCACAGGCCCCTGGGGGGGGGGGATGAGATCGTTGAAAATAGTAGAGAGCGGGGTTTGCCAGCTTGTTCATACCTGTTGTAGAATAAACGCTTACCATAACGAGATGATTTACTTTGCCAGGGAAAAAAATTCAAGATTCCCTCTGTCTTTAACTCTGGTGTCAAGAATGGTGTTGATTGACTCTTCGTTGTGGTTGTCTATTGTTTGACTTGCTCATCTCTTACACCCAGTGCACTCGAACATTTGACGTAGAACCCTTCTTAACTGATATTCATAAACGCTTATAGAATTCACTGTAAAGTAATGCAGGTTCTACCGTTAGTAATGTCAGTTATTCTAACAATCAGTTTTCTCCTTAAGACATTTTTATTTTGCTGCTGGAGAGAGTTGGATTTCAGATCTTGTGAAGAGGTAGCAGTAATAGAGGACAGTGGCGTAGGTAAGGGGGGGAAGCGGGGGGGGGGCAGATGACCACGGGAACCAGACTATCTGTGGGGCCAAAATATGCTTTGATGATATTTAAGTTAAGAAATTGTAAGGTTACAAAGTTGAAAGTGGGTGGGGGGTGTGGTGGTTAAAATGGGGGGGCAGATGACCACGGGAACCAGACTATCTGTGGTGCCAAAATATGCTTTGATGATATTTAAGTTAAGAAATTGTAAGGTTTCAAAGTTGAAAGTGGGTGGGGGGGGGTTGTGGTTAAAATGAATCTTGTTAACCTGGCCCCAAACACTACAGCTACACAACTGTCAGTGGCGCAGAAAGAAGGAGGATGGTGGTGGTCCACATAGGTGTCACTTTTTCTTTATATTTAATGGCGTATTCTTTAGACGACTTAATAGTTTGTAAGGCAAAGTAAGTAAGCCAAAAATTATTGCCCAGCTATAGCGGCACTAATAATTGCTATGCCACGAGGCACTGTGCCTATCAACAAGAAAGTTGTTTATAGTTTTCAGCGGGAAGTATGCCAAAATGGGGGGCTATAATGGCTATTGTTCGGAAAAGGAAGACCCGCTTCCCCACCACCTTCCCCCACCCCCACCCAAAATTTCCGAAAAGATTCCCGAAAGAGACACTGACCCATCACAACACTTCTTCTTGTTTTTTTACATATCCAAAGGGCTTCTATCAACAACTCAGATTTGAATGGTGTCGTCATGCACTGATGTCGAGTTGTGTCGGTGAATGCAACTTGGCGTGTGTCAAGAATGTGTGATCGGTAGGCCATAAACATATTAAAATAAATGCACCATCCTTCTATACATTAGAATAATTCTTTATCTCAGGGTTATATGACGTGCAACTAATCTATCTAAGGTCATTTCCGTTCGGACGGGATTGATAAATTATGCATTTGTTCTTATCATTACAATTTAATGACACAGCATTTTGGTAGTTGTAATAAATTGAATAGTATAGAACAGAGCTTAAAAATGTAAAACTTTAAAACATATCGTATCTTAAATCAATACTTAAGTGTCTTAAAGATATTGCTGTAATTATACTTTAAGTCCTGGACATAATTATTTCATCGCAGTGTTTGGCAGCTCGGTATGAGGCCAGTAATGTCGTTTTTTATATTTTCTTACGTTGACATGCCTTCATATACTTAATGTGCTTTCCAGTTCTTGGAGACACAATCGCGGAAAATCTGAAATCACCTCGGGGCACACCCATGTGCGGCGACACACTGGCTTCAGTGCTCAGGTATAGAACATGGAAACAACATGCAAATACTTTACAGGTTTACAGATGAGGCTAAAAGAAGTTTGAATTGAGAATGCAATTTCATTTGATTATTAAATGGATTTAGAGGACCTTTAAAGACATTTAGCTGTTCACTGTAAGTATGATGAAATCTCTCATGCATCTCATACCCCACTTCCCCAATCTGTACGTAATCAAAACATTGACTCTACGTCCGTTTATCGCGTACCTCACATCAGTGTAAGAGCTTTGATCTTTCAGGTAACCAAACCTGTTCGTGTGGCTGGCGCTATTTCGCTTTGTGTCTGGTCGTAGCAGTGAAGATCGTTGGAATAATGAGAGATGGATAAGGCCAAGAGATACGCACGAACAAACTTTGAATGGATCGTCCAGGTGTAAGCAGCACATCAAAGGGCGGCCTCAAAGAAATAATAATGCATCATTGTAATCCAGTAGGGGGGGAATTCTTATTATGCATTATAGATTATTATGTATGAAAACAAATTTTAATTTCCCAGTGTAGGGTTATTTAATAATTTATGTCTAAACTCAACAAATGGTGTCTGGATAATATTTGTTGAATCCCAAACAACAGGGACTATTAGGAGCACAAATGTCCCATAAATGTATACTATTCAAATGAATGTTATTTGAAATTCTTGCGCCGTTGAGTTTACAATCGACTTACTGGTTAATTGCTACATTCTCGTATTCGTTAATAATTTATGGCGGTTGCACTATTGGTTCCTAATGGCACCTCTTTGTGAATCCCTGCTCACATCATCTGCACGTCCATGACGTAGATCATTTCCAGATAGTAAACCCAGGACCAGAGGCTTATATAGAGTGTTTGGCTGCCGGGGACAATATTCCTTTTAAAGTGCCTCCATTTCTTTTGTCAACTCTTAAGCCCATTATTTTCATAAAAAATAAAAGGAAATCAAAGCACATTTTGTCGCCCCCAACTAGTCTGGTGCCTGGAGACATGTGTCCCCCTATCTGCCCCCCTTAGCTACGCCTCAGCCCAGGACATCATGACCGATGATCGATAAAATAGCGTCAAACATATAGTATTTAAAAAAAAAAAAGATTTGCTTACGTATGATAGAGTGTTGCAGAAGTTGAATTCGTATGAACCTGTGTTTGTGGTAAACATTCTTCTTTGCCAATCGCAGTATCCAAAACTATATAAATATTCCTGACTCATCAAAGTGTTTCCTTAAAAAATGGTTCTCAAACAGTTGTTCACTAAAGTTTCTTTAGGTCCTAGTATTTAAAAAAAAATATATTTATATTATTAGATGTAATTTCCTAGTTAACATTCATATTTTCTCTCCTATTAAACATCCACAATATCACGACCATCACAGCCTTCAAAACTGCCCTGAAGACTCATCTCTTCAAACTGTACGTTACTGACTCATTCGCACGCCCATCTTTGACTGATAAAAAAAAACGCTCGATTGTCCTGGGTGCTGTCCATGGCTAGACAAGGGTAGAGAGTACCTGCGTGGGAGAGGTCAAGCTTTTGACCATAGAGATACGAATCAATTTTTAGGCTTCACGTGTAGTGAGACAGACGTTTAGAATTGTTAGGTTTGATGAGATGATCAAAAAAAGGGGGTGGGGGCATTCCAATGAGTCGTGCTTCTCTTGAAATTGTATTCTTTAAACCCTATCTCGGGTTGTTAATTTAACCAAACTAGCCAGCTCTCTAGCTTTTCCCCAACCCATCTGCCCATGTATTTATCCACCCACCAGGCTACTCGTCTGTTGCTTGCCCTGTCTATATACGTCTCTATATGTCTATCTATATGTCTATTAATTTATCTACATATTTTTTTCCGTTAAGGAATCTTTCTAGACGTACCTCTATGTGTATCCTGTTTTGTCTGTGTCTATATATGTCCATCTCTCTGCCTTTAAGTCTTCTTGTTGGTATGTTCACCCCACTAACAATATATAATAACATATAACTCTCTCTCTCTCTCTCTCTCTCTCTGGTTCTATTCGTCCTTTATTTAACAGTCCATTTATGATATAAATATGTGTGTTTACGGCTCTACTTATAAATCTTAAAATATGAGTGGACTTATGTCAGTCATATATTGCTGCAAGGTGGATTTATTTTATTTAAAACTATTAACATTTAAGGAACGATTCCCGCTGAAAACTCATTTTTTCTGTATAAATGTTCAAGATGACATTACATTGACAGATTTACACAGAGACTTATCCAATAGATGAGATGTGTGCTTCCAGGCAAAAATATGCATTTGAATACAGCTAACAAATTATGTTAAATCAATATCATACATGCGTGTTCTTGAATCACTCCTGCTGTGTATATAAATCAGTTTACTGAACTGGAAACTATATTTCTCGGTCTATTGAATTAAATGATCACATTGCTCTTTGAAGATACAACTGGAGCAGACTTCTCTCCATTATCTGCCGGTCCTACCGGTTTGATTACAAAACAAATAGACCCCGGTGAAGCATCAAAAGACCTCTCCAGGACTAGCTGCACTCGAACTGTTTACGTTGAAGAGGTAAAGTCATATTTCATTTTTGTCAACTAGCCAATATACCCGGCGTTGAACGGGGTCGCATTCGGAAAAACTACAACTTTTGCATCCTCTCAATTAACACCTCTTAATTAACACCTCTTAATTAACACCTCTTAATTAACGCCTCTTAATGAACACCTCTTAATTAACACCTCTTAATAAACACCTCTTAATTAACACCTCTTAATGAGCACCTCTTAATGAAAACCTCTTAATAAACACCTCTTAATAAACACCTCTTAATTAACACCTCTTAATTAACACCTCTTAATTAACATCTCTTAATTAAAACATCTTAATTAACACCTCTTAATGAACACCTTTTAATTAAAACATCTTAATGAGCACCTCTTAATTAACACCTCTTAATCAACACCTCTTAATCAACACCTCTTAAATAACACCTCTTAATAAACACTTCTTAATTAACACCTCTTAATGAAAACCCCTTAATTAACACCTTTTAATGAACACCTCTTAATTAACACCTCTTAATAAACACCTCTTAATTAACACCTCTTAATGAGCACCTCTTAATTAACACCTCTTAATAAACACCTCTTAATTAACACCTCTTAATTAACACCTCTTAATGAACACCCCTTAATTAACACCTTTTAATGAACACCTCTTAATTAAAACATCTTAATGAACACCTCTTAATTAACATCTCTTAATTAACACCTCTTAATGAACACCTCTTAATGAACACCTCTTAATTAACACCTCTTAATGAACACCTCTTAATGAACACCTCTTAATGAACACCTCTTAATGAACACCTCTTAATGAATGAACACCTCTTAATGAACACCTCTTAATGAACACCTCTTAATGAACACCTCTTAATGAACACCTCTTAATGAACACCTCTTAATGAACACCTCTTAATGAACACCTCTTTATCATTGAATTAAAAGCGCCAAGTAGAAACCAAAAAAAAAAAAACCCACACCTCTATAGTAAAAAAATAAAAGAAATAACGTGTGTAATTGTAAAAAAAAAATTAAAATTACGTTTGAAAACATTTCGTTCCCTGATGTATCCCATTTACAATTAAATGCACCATAGATTAGTAATGCATTTAGTTGCATAATTTTTCGTATTTGAAGATAAATTATAGGATGTTATTTTTAACGTAGACTTTCCAGACAGTTCGATAACAATTTATATTTATGGTATTATTAAATAGATTTAAACGGGACAAATTTTAAATTTTAACTCCATAATTTATCTGAATAATTTTTATGGGCCCCCATCTCAGGCAAAACTGATTCGGTACAATGAGAAGGAGAGTTAAGAAAGATTTGCGTTTTAAATGCCACAATTTGTACCAACTTCTTACTGACGTTAAAATATATATAAAAAAAAGTATTAAAAAAATATTACTATTATTATTATTATTAGTACAGTGGTCTTAAATAGCGCGTTACCCCAACCTATATATAAATATAATGAAAACATCTAAACGGTGGTTCATATCTTAACGTGGTTGAACTCCTTGCCGCTACGAACCACGACTTTGTCACGAATTTTCTTCCCCGTTAACAGCGTATTGATATCCATCCATGAATAGCTTTGCAGGCGGAAAATTAACAGCGCAATGAGGCAAATCGCTCCTTACATGACGTCACAATGGTGCAGAAATCAAACAAGAAATTATAGAAAAAAACAAATTGTTACAAGAAATAGACACCTTCCTGAAACATGTTACAACCAAGAGGTTTAGTTGACACCTGCATTTACCTGGGGTTTACTATCTCCTACTTATAGTACAATGAAGTGTGGGTCAAAGGTAGAATTCCCAATAATAAATTATTTACATGTTTAAAAAAAAATTACAAAATGGTCTGGAAACAGAAGCACGCTTAAACTGGTTCAGGAAATTTTAGGAGAAAACTTCTAGACTCAAAAAAAAAATCTGATCAACTCCCTGTGTGATATAGCCTTAAATACGGCATATTCGTCGCACTTTTTTTGGGCCTTATATGGAAGTATGTTCTTGATTGCTGTGGATACTCTTATAATGGTCAATTAGTGGGTAATCCAAAAAAATAAAAATAAGATGATATCAGCACCTCTCCCTTAACCAATTTCATCATTTGAAGAACATTTCTGTCGTGTGATAAAAGAAAGCGTTTTGAAAATTTCAAAAGAAGTAATGTGGTAACCAATACTTGCTGACAATCAAGTAATTGGTAAACCAATACTTGCTGACAATCAAGTAATAGGGTCACCATGACTTGCTGACAATCATTATTGCGTCAAAAAATATTCCTGAAGCAATGATTTATTGCACTATCAAGAATCCGATCATCGTTAAAGCGTTGATGAGTGATTTTTAGCATTGCCAAGTCGATACTCTTACCAAAGGAACAAACTTCAATGCTGACATTTTTCAAACGATGAATCAAATAGAAATTGAATACTGCAAGCGGACAGTATATCATCTACAGTCACAGCGAACATTTGAAAGATTCATGAGTATTACAGATGATGATAAAAAAAATATTTTGCCAAGAACAAGAGAAATATTTGGATGAAGGAATCGATATACTACTGTTCGCCGCCAGAGAAGCAGTTCAAAAGATCCCTTGGATTCCGTCCCTTTGAACAGGTGTTTGCCCACACAGTTTGAGCCCCCCCCCCCCTTAAACTTGTAGAAGTTAGATGTATGGGACTGAAACCTACCCAAGGAATTTAGGACTACGTCATTAAGTTTAAAACTAATTTTTTTAATTCGTATAATTTTGCTAAATCAAAAAAAGAACCGATCATCCATCAGAAAGGACAGTAGCCATATTCAAAATATGTTGTTTTGAGGGGAGAATATTGTTGTGCTTTTTCCGATACAAGTCCAGGCATTAAAGTCTTGCTAATTTAGTCTTGAAAACGCTGAGTCCAAACTTAATGACTTGAATTATATCATATATATAACAGATAAAAAAAAAGGTTTTATCACAATAAATTACTAGATGAATATGTTGAAAGTAATTGTGATAAATATTGCACACCCCCAGATAATAATGTGAACCTTATCTCAACTGTAACATCCGTAGGTAGAGAATATCTAAGTCCAACATCCGTCTAAGTAACATGACTGCAGTTGCCATTTCAAGCTCGGATGCTTGCATTTGTTTTTGAAGAAGTTAAAGTTTTAAACAGATTAGTTCTAGGAAAGTTGCGGGACATTAAATCAGAGTTGCTTTGGGCAATTTTAAAAATCGAGATGATTCCCTTTTGACTGAGCCAGAAATTTTGAACAAGTGGAATTCTTAATTTAAAGACCCAGCCATTCCTCTATTACAGACATTCTATTCAATCGCAACAGTTAGTTGATATGAAGTATTTTTGGCATGTTTAGTCAGAACTTGCAATTGACGTTATGGTGACGCCGGCTTAGGCTATTCTTTTAGATGACGAATACATTTGTTTACCTTAAACAGAGACTTTTATTAAACTAAATTAAAGACGGAATGTTAACCGTTTAATTTTGAAGGCTATTCCCCGATATGTTCGTGACTAAATTGTGTTTGATGTTGACGAGAAAGTAAAAATAATCAGAATAAAACACGACCCCAATATGTGTAACATAAGAAATCAATCAAATATTCAACATGGTTTAGCTGCAATATAGTAGAGCATAGTTTTCTTTTTGATATATGATATAATGAAACATAAACTTGACCAAAATTTCGATCCATTTAATTATATTTCATCCACACAAACGGGATCCGCTGACATGTTTGTGTTACAAACGAGTAGAATAAGTTATGTTATTCCAGTGCCGCGTATACAATTATCTTTTTATTTCGATCGATTAATATCACGTGATTGATTCGATCTGAGTGGATTTATAGACACGATTAATGACTTCATCGTCAAGTTGTTTCAGAGTGTCAGGTCCGCTAACGCTTTCCCAGGTCAAGACCAAGTCTCAGTCACAACTGCTTCACAGACAGACGATTACCAAGGTAAATTTATATTTTATGTTTTGTCAGTTACATTACGTTATTAACTTATCGATGACATTTAAAACGCAGGTAATATATATATATATTGCATCATTTCGTATGGTCACTGTGCCCCCTCATGCAAGCGGGACTCGAGTAACCACATAGTTATTACAAAGGTGTGTAGATATTAAATAAGCGTCTTAAAATATAATCTAATTTCAAAGAAAGTTGGTTGTTAAATAATGCAGGGTTATTCTTTTGCTACCGAGAAATACATTCTATAAGAATGTGACCCTAAAAAAAGAACTATTTTACACATTTTGTTCACCACTCTACCAAACTTTTACATTCAATTGTTCATGTCATGACTACTTAAAACATTTATATCAACATATACATTCCTTTTTCCATACCATGACAACTTAAAACTCTTATTTCAACATTTACATTCATTTGTAAATACTATGATAACTTAAATCTCTTATCTCAACATTTGCATTTCATTTTCGTTACAATGACAACTTAAAACTCTTATATCAACATCTACATTCAATTGTCTTGTTATTTGGGACGTGTTTACGTCATATTTCCCCCGTGCCGAGATTACTAGCAGACGCAACGTTCGTATTGGGCGTGGCTTATTTCCTTTGATTTTGTTTACAACAAATAAGCTATAGCCTGTTTTGGTTGACCCGAAAGCCTTAGAAAATTATAGTAAATTGTGGAATGATCTAGTTACTAGTACAATCCGGAATACACAAAAGCCGAAAATAGGCTGAAAGTTTAAAATGACTTTCGGCTGATACCGAAAAAAAGACGAAAGTTTTAAAATGACTTTCGGCAGAAACCGAAAAAAGGCCGAAAGGTAAAAATGACTTTAGGCCGAAACCGAAGCCGAAACCGAAAATGAAATATTTAGATATTTTGAAATTCGTTCCCGCATACATTCTGGATACATTCTGGGGGAAAGTATACATATTTATATTCTTTTCATAAAAAATGAGATAATCGTGAATATTAGTAAATAAGAATCTAATATAGGGGCCTGCGAACCATTTGTTTTTAAAGATCGTTTATTTTGCCCTTAAAGATCGTTTAGTTTATTGTTAATGATCAGTAAGTTTGTTCTTAAAGATCGATGCGTTTATTCATAAAGATCGCTTAGTTTTTTTTAAAAAGATCACCAATTTAATCTTAAAGATCACTTAATTTGTTCTTAAAGATCACTTAGTTTGTTGTTTAAGATCATTTAGTTTGTTCTTAAAGATCGCTTAGTTTGTTGTTAAATATCGTTCAGTTTTTTGTTAATGATTGCTTTATTTGTTCTTAAAGATCGGTTAGTTTGTTCATAAAGATCGCCTGGTTTGTTGTAAAAGATCGTTTAGTTTGTTGTTAATGATCGGTTAGATTGTTCTTAAAGATCGGTTAGTCTGTTCATAGAGATCGCTTAGTTTAATCTTAAAGATCGCTTTATTTGTTGTTAAAGATCGTTTAGTTTGTTCTTAAAGATTGCTTAGTTTGTTTTAAAGATTGTTTAGTTTTTCTTAAATGTCGCTTAGTTTGTTGTTAAATAGCGCCTTCGCTGAGTATTACATGACCGAAAACATCGAGTCTAATTCAATTTCGGCCGAAACAAAAAAACCCCCGAAAGTTAACTTTTGTCTTTCGGTCGAAACCGAAAGTTGGCCGAAAGTGCTAAAATTGCCACTTTCGGCGCCGAAACCGAAGCCGAAATTCAGTCTGTCTATACCATAAATACACCCCTACAATCCCACCCCTAACATTCACCTATGCCAAAACACCCCTACTACTCCACTATAGCCAACGCACCACTGCCACAACACCACTGCTACCACACCAGTTCCACCACGCCCCATCAACCACACCAACACCACTACCACACAACCATAATAACACCCTTCCAACACACCACTACCATGATACCCTTACCACCACAACACTACCATCACGCACTGATCACCGCTCCCCAGAACCCAAATGTTATAAGCACAATGGCTCCATTTTCATCTACCCTATTCGTATAATGAAGTTACTTCTGAACTAGTTATGTTGTTTCCATTTACTTTTTTTCTTCAGTCGGGCCACCTTAGCAAAAACAATGTAGCCTCGCGGCACTCCTTTTTAAAAATATTTTTGTACATATTCAAATTATAACTTGTACACAATATAAGATTGATGAATAAAAATGTCCATGTACATTATCTTAAAAATCCTTAAACAATAAATATTACTTCGAATGCCTCCCCCGAATTGTTAAGACATAAAACCAACTTGCATCTTTACATATAGCTGCTTCCTGCAATCATATTTTGCAAAATAGTGCTTAGCTTTTAGAAATTTCCAAATCCAAAAGAAGTTACGAAAACAACTTTTTTTGGTAGTTAATCCTCAATTACATTAAAAATTTTTGCAACCACATGGTTTATCTTTTAACCGTGATTGACGAATCATGGGGAAGTTTATCCCTTCTGCCTGTCAAGATTTGGTCCTCATCCTATCTGCTTAGACTTGATCCGCATCCTACCAGCCAAGACTTAGCTCTCATCCTACATGCCAAGACATGACCCTCATCCAAACTGCTAAGACTCGGCCCTCATTCTACCAGCAACGACTTTGCCGTAATCTTACCTGCAAAGACTTGGCACTCATCTTACCCGCCAACACTTGGCCCTTATCCTACCTTCCAAGACTTGGCCCTCATCCTACCTGCCAAGACTTGGCCCTTATCCTACCTGCCAAAACTTGGCCCTCGTCCTACTTGCCAGGACTTGGCCCTCGTCCTACTTGCCTAGACTTGGCCCTAATCCGACCTGCCAAGTGCGAACCAAAAAGAGAACTGCACAATACAGGAATACATTGCTTTATAGCAATGAATGAGTCTTCCCGTTGACAAGCTAGTGGTCCTTCCTGACACAGTTATCACGTGTTGCGGGTATCATGCAACCCAACTTTGAATCATATGCATCCCTTTAATCTTTTCTTGCACGCTGTTCTAGGACGTTGTGTCGTGGTGTAGCCGCTCTTCACATGTGTGAACAACCAACGATTTTTTCGCTAATCCAAAGGGGTACGAAAGCTTCAAAATCAGATGACCCTCCATGAAGTGACCCATACATACACTCCAGTATATTACTCTTTTATAATTAATGGATCTCCATTTTATTATAGTTTATCTATGTTGTTTCTTTTTGTTTAAAAATAATATTAGGGTAATTAAAAAAAAAAATTAAAGTGATAAATTCATTTGCAAAAGAATTGTTTGAAAGTAATCATTTCATTCAGTGACATAGTAAAAATATTAGAAACATTTTTAGCAGAGTGTTAAAAGTTAGGGGTTATGTGTAAAACAAAACACCCAAAGGTCCCTTGTTTAACTTTACGCAGAGTAGTAATGCCACTAGGCTATGTCTAGGGTATGATTAATATTTCCTAACCAAGCACTGTAAAGTATTCTCACTCTACACTCACTCTAACATTCAATGTCACTCACACTAGCTCTCACTTCTATTAATACTATAAATATACTAATAAAACAAAGGTGGTTCAGTCCACTAATAAATAATTAACACAAAAAACCCCAGAATTATCTACATACACATTACATATATTATGCAAATATAGGCTAACGAGATATACTGCCCAAAATTATTAACTATTATGTTCCGACTGGCGATCTCGTCCACTTGGTAGGTCCAACACATATACACACAGCTCCTTTCGTGGTTTGGCCTCCAAAGGAGCCTTGTTCACTCGCTCTGCGGTAGGTGTAGACTATAATTAATTACCGTTAGGGCCTCACACTGTGGTGGCCCTCTCTCTCTCTCTGGTCACTGGTCACTCTCTCTGCGATAAGTGTAGGCTACTATACCGGTGGGCACACACACACACACGGCCCTCTCGCTGGTCACTCTGCATCTCTGTTTACCTAGTCCTAATGACTCACTGTACTGAGAGGTCTATTTTCTACTACGGTATACCATACTGACTGTACTAATTTCTACTGGACTGAGCTAAATTCGCTCAATATTCTGAGACTAAAGTCAACTGTACTTGAACTAATGGCACTAGCTCAAGCTACTCAAACTGTACTGGTACAAACTCAGACTAATTGTAACTACTTCACTGGTACTAACTGCTCTATTACCTACTAATTCAACTATTACTTACTGGCTAGAAATAAGAATAACAAATACAACGCATAAGACATCGGTAAACAATTAAAATCAAATCACATTAATAATAATCAATCACACTCTAACAATAACTATAGTCCTGACATTTTCTTAATAAAACTACAACTACAATTCTACAATCTGGTACACATGAATAGGAACATAAACAATACCAACCCAACACAATCAGGATTAACAAACTTAAACAACTAATTATGCCAGCCAGGCTCTACCTATATACTTCAGGTGAAAGAGGGGGATACATGATTAGGGCCTTCAATATATGCTCTAAATTTGGCGTCTGTCCCGATTTCAAGCGTCGCGTGGTGCATTCTCATGACTCATATGCGTCACTTGGGACGCTTTACCAGACGCTGGCCATGGTCAAGGTGACCAGGTTAATTCCCATTGTTCATGAGTCATTGTTTTTAGTGTAAGGCCCATCCTAATTGCGCAATTACAGTGAGGACCAACGGCTCTCAATACAGATATTTCAGATACTGAAACTATTTTATGAGAGGTGTTGCATTAAAATCATGTTAATTTCAGGAATAACGCAGTGTTCTATATCGATTAAATATTCTTTTTTAAATTCATTAGTCAGGCATGTAACTATTTTGGGAGATTCGCAGACACAGTTAAGATTTAATTCTACAAGTTGAAGGTTTTTAAATATATGTGCAATATAGCGTATAATAATTACTCTACCATATTATTATTTTTAGTATCGATTATCCTTGTCCTTATATATCTATATATAATCCCTAGTACTTATATATCTTTATATACATAATACATTTATGCTTCAGAAATGAACGGTTTTAATATGCGGGGTATGTTCATATGTGTTTTAAAATGTGAATTTGATGAATTTGAAAGTTCTAAATACACCAAGACGCATAACAGTTGGACAAAAATTTGATAAAAATAAAAATATGCATTACCAATTATCTTACATATAGGGTCCTCAAAGCCGTAAAGTTTTGCAAATAATTGTTAACTTTATTACAGATGCAAATCTTTTTAGAAATGTGTTCTTTTTCATAAATGTAAATGTGATGTAGCATTATTTCTCGTACACAGACAGTCGCAATGGGAACACCACGCGTGATCATCATGTTATTTCTTGCATGCATAAATCTTCCAGCGGTGAGGAGTGGTAAGTCATATGAATAAAAAATAAATGTAATTTGTATGTAAATCATGTGGACGAAATTTGTTTTAAAAATATGAAAGAATGAAAATTAGAATATTATTTGAACACAAATCAAAAGCCAAAAAATAAATAAAAAAATACAACAGCATATACATGTATGTAGATAGATAGATAGATAGATGATTGATAGATAGATAGATAAATAGATAGATAGATAGATAGATAGATAGATAGATGATAGATAGACAGACAGACAGATAGATAGATAGATAGATAGATAGATAGATAGATAGATAGATAGATAGATAGATAGATAGATGATAGATAGATAGATAGATAGATAGATAGATAGATAGACAGGTAGATAGATAGGTAGATATAAAGATAGATAAATAAATAGATAGATAACGAGATACAAAGATAGAGAGATATATAGAGATATATATGAAATATATATATATATATATATAT
Source organism: Lymnaea stagnalis (assembly GCA_964033795.1). Classification (NCBI taxonomy): domain Eukaryota; kingdom Metazoa; phylum Mollusca; class Gastropoda; family Lymnaeidae; genus Lymnaea; species Lymnaea stagnalis. Next base: position 2,085,560 of record CAXITT010000046.1, on the reverse strand, counting down.
ATATATATATATATATATATATATATATATATATATAAACAGATTATAGAGATAGATAAATAAATATATAGATAACGAGATACAAAGATAGAGAGATATATAGAGATATATATAAAATATATATATATATATATATATATATATATATATATATATATATTTATATTGATAAACAGATTATTGAGAGGTAAAGATACATTAAATATAACTTTATTTACTTCAAATGACATACTAATCTCAATTAATTATCATCAATATATTGATTATAAATCAATTATAGTAACATGCAAGTGGGTTGGTGCTGAGGAGTCTGAAGGCGCATGTTTCCTGTACAATGACACTGTACTTACCTATCAAGAAGCCAAAGTAAATATGTTGGTCTTTTTGTTGATTGTATTCAAACGTATGCATGTGTGTGTAGTGGTTAAGTGTGTAGACTGCATCAAATGACTCTTATTTCACAGTGCAGTACAATAAAAACCGCTCTAATTTCAAGATCTAGACGTGCTTATTAGTGTAAAATTTGACTAAAAATATTACTTTTCGAAAATTAGATTGGTTTTTAATGCATATCTTGTGGGCTTATTACGCAAGAGATTTCTTACTACATAGCCAGTAGACTAAAGGCTATTTACTCAGTAAGAATTTATCATGCCTTGCTATTAAAGTGTAGGTTTTTACTCAAGAGGTTGGTTAAATCATATCTATTATACTGAAGAGGTTTGTTAATGTAGACTTCTTATTAAAGAGATGTGTTAATGCATGTATTAATACAGTATGCTGTATGATTCTTACTCATGAGGATTGTTAATGCATAGCTAGTAAACTGTAAGCTCCCTACTTAAGAGATGCATTGATGCGTATAAGGCCTACAGTAGGCTTCATCATCACGACGTGTTTTAATACATAGCCAGCAGACCGTTGGCTTCTTACTCAAGAGGATTGAGTATCTTGTTGTCGTTTGGTTTTTATTAGGTGTTTGGGGGGGGGTGGTATAACTTTGTATGCCATTTTCCCATTCCGTTTTGATTTGTATCTACTGTCATGGGAATAACATTTTTTTAAAAAGGAATGAACAAAACAAATTTCATTAAAGAAGAAAAAAAATTGATCCAAACATTCTTGCAGCCTGAAAGTGTATTTAATTCAAAGTCACAATTTAAAATTTTAATATAAAACATATGCACATCAGAGTGCATGTCAATCAAAAGGTGGAGCTCTGGCCAAGTTGACGACCAGGAAGCAAATAGAGGCGATAAAGACACTCAACGGTGGTAAGTATAAAGTGTTGTATTCTTCTAAGGCCTGCTTCTACCAGGACGGCGTTCGGGTGAGGTGCAGTTGGTGATCTGCCGCAAGCTGTGAGACCTACTGAATATTCAAGTTTTTTGCCATTTAATGTGTCTTTAACACAGTCTATGCACCGTCTGGGTTGTCATCAAAGGTGTCTTTAACACATTAGATGCACCACTTAGGTTGTCATTAAAGGTGTCTTTTACACATTAAATGCACCACTTAGCTTGTCATTAAAGTAGTCTTTAACACATTAGATGCACCACTTAGGTTGTCATTAAAGGTGTCTTTTACACATTAAATGCACCACTTAGGTTCTCATTAAAGTAGTCTTTAACACATTAGATGCACCACTTAGGTTGTCATTAAGTAGTCTTTAACACATTAGATGCACCACTTAGGTTGTCATTAAAGTAGTCTTTAACACATTAGATGCACCACTTAGGTTGTCATTAAAGTAGTCTTTTACACATTAAATGCACCACTTAGGTTGTCATTAAAGTAGTCTTTAACACATTAGTTGCACCACTTAGGTTGTCATTAAGTAGTCTTTAACACATTAGATGCACCACTTAGGTTGTCATTAAAGTAGTCTTTAACACATTAGATGCACCACTTAGGTTGTCATTAAAGTAGTCTTTAACACATTAGATGCACCACTTAGGTTGTCATTTAAAGTTTCTTTAAAGCGGTAGATGAACTGCCTGTGTTGTCATTTAAGTTGTCTTTAACACAGGAGAATCACCACTTGTGTTCTGTCCTTCTCTGGCCGTGAACCTGGTGTAACCGCTACCGCATAAGTTTGTTTTGCAGGAGATTAGATGGATAATCTACTTAATGGCGATAAAATGTCTCATTAATACGGTGTCAAGTGGTTCAATTTGGTAGCTGCCTGCCTTAAATATATTTCCTAACATTTGAACATTTGTATCTTTAGACATTGATTAGAGGTTTTCCATTGCAGTTGTTAGAATTAATGAACTTTAATGAACATCTGATTTAATCTTCAAATTTGTGTATATTATAATTTTGTGGTGGAGGGCTAGTTTGTAATTACGTGTCTGTGACGTCTTCCTTCACTTAATTTTCAATCATCATCTCCGTCCAAGTTTTAGTTCTAATCTCAAAAGTTCCAAACACATTTTATGTCAGAGCGTGGACAACAGCTTACGACTGAAATAAATGTCCAGGTTTCTTGGGCACGGAATTCTTTAAAAAAACATCAATAATATAAATGCTGATTTATCAACCAACCGAAAATGATAACATTATCATGTCAAATAACACTTTTTATTATCCTTTCATCAAATGTTTTCTTACTAATGTCATCGTAAATTTTTTTTCCGCTCATAAAATAACTAAACTAATGTTTGACTAAAAATGTTTTTAGCATCAATCACCAAAGTATATTATTTGGTCATATCATTCTCTGCCTACATTGGCGAAAATGTTTACCCTGCCACTACGAGAAAAGCCGAATATTTCCGAAAGTTGAAAAGAAATTGCTTGAAATTTAAAAAAAAAAAATAACTAACCTGCCACTTTTATTTCTTCTATTGCATAAATAATAGTTTCAGTTGCATTAGACCGCACGATTCTGGAATAATAAGTTTTGTTAGACCTATCCTCATAATATGCCCCCACCCAGCCTCCTTTGCACATACTCTATCGGCTTTTTCCTCATTCAACGTCAGATGTGTTGATTCAAGAGCCAATTTTAAGTTTGATAAAACACCATAACATTATCATCCTGAATGCCACACCAACTCACGCGGTAATGAACTCTTGAATGTGTTGACACTGCAGATGCGGATGTGTGGATCGGAGCAGCCGATGGTGGTAATGAGGGAACCTGGGTTTGGGACCTGGACGATAGTGTTGCCACAGAGTTGACCCCGCTTTGGCACCCTGGTTATCCAACCAACGCCACGGACGCAGACTGTGCCATCGTCTTCTCTACTCTTATTCTTGACAAAACCTGTAGTGATCTGTACACGTTTCTTTGTATGGAGAAAGGTGCGCATCATTTGAGTACCACGCTACTTTGGTTTGATTGTTAAATTGTCAACATAAAGTTAAAGTAAAAAAAAACCATATAAAAGAAATACACCTGGACGCTTACATAAACCAATTACAGGATTGTTTTTATCATCAGCTTACATTCTTTAAATAATCTAACTTATGTATCCGAATTATGCTATCACAATTTGATCTCCTTACAGTTCAGTTTAAAATAAGTAAACCAACCATAAAGATGTCCCATGAGGAATAGAGCTATTCGGTATAATAAATCATTAACTTGTTTGCTAACATAAATAGACTTGGAAAAGTAAACAAATAAAATGCTAGCGATAAACAACAAAAAATCATTGAGAATAACGTCAAGTTTTTCGAAATGAAATAAAAATGAATCATTATAAATAGAATGTTCGTTATATTAGAAGTTTTATGACACTTAATATTGTTTTAAATAAAAGCACACTTTTTGATTTTTAAAAACTGATTTTTGTGTGGAGTTCAAACGCGATGATCTACATTCAAGAACGAAAAGAATAAGGTACGTTTCAGCAGGATCCAAATCAATTGAACCTTACAATTTTTTTTGGGGATATATTTGACAGTTCCGACCACAGCAAACGATCCTGCTACAACCACCACTGCAGCTTCCACAACTGACACTAGTGCTACAACGCTGACGGCAACGTCGATAACTACTTTGATGAAATGTGGTGCCAATGGCATCGCTTTCAATTTTCTATTAATTTTACATTTGGGCGCGTTCATTTATCTTGTAATTTGAGCTAATTGCATAGTTTTCAATTTATTCAATTTTATGCTATACAGAAACTCACTTCATGCCTTGTAAAAATATTAACCCACATTTTCTACGAAACACAAAAATGCGTTCATTTGTCTGGGTATTTTTTTGAATACACTTCTTTATGATTCTACATATGAATAAAATATTTCTTTTGGTTTGGAAAAATTAAATAAAATCTGTTGTCGTAAAGGTAAAAAAAATGCTATACTCTAAAATAACTAGCTAGCCACGCTTTCAGCACCATCATAACTCGCTAGCCAGGCTTTCAGCACTAACATAACTAGCTAGTTAGGCTTTCAGCACCAACATAATTAGTTAGCCAGGCTTTCGGCACCATCATAACTAGCTAGCCAGGCTTTCAGCACTAACATAACTAGCTAGCCAGGCTTTCAGCACCATCATAACTAGCTAGCCAGGCTTTTAGCACCATCATAACTAGCTAGCCAGGCTTTCAGCACTAACATAACTAGTTAGCCAGGCTTTCAGCACTAACATAACTAGTTAGCCAGGCTTTCAGCACTAACATAACTAGCTAGCGAGGCTTTCAGCACCAACTTAACTAGCTAGCCAGGCTTTCAGCACCATCATAACTAGCTAGACTCTTTGCACAAAAACAGGAAGCCAGGTTCTCTCTACAATCATAGCTAGCCAGGCTTTCTGCACCAACATAGCTAGCAAGGGCGCTAGCCTAGCTCTCTGCCCAAACTTAGCTAGCAATGACCTCTTCACAAACGTAGATTACCAGACTATCTGCACAAACATAGGTAGTCAGGCTCTTTGCATCAACAAACTAGCCAGACTGTCTGCAAAAAATATATATTAATGCAAAAAAACATAACTAGGCAGACTGTCTGCAAAAACGTGTCTAGGCAGACTCCCTGTACAATAATCGTAGTTTAGTCTCTCTTTACAAACAAAGTTAGCAAGGCTCTCTGCACAAAATAACTAGCCAGGCTTTATGCACAACCAGGCTCTCTTTAATATACAATTTCCTCTTTTAAATGAAAAAATAATTAATTTAGAGTGACTTTTTTCTAAGAATCTTTATTTTATTCCAACCCACCACAAACTACCCAAAAATAATTAATACGTAGTTTTTTATATTCATTTACAAAAAATGTTGTTTTTTTATAAACAACAAAAATAAAAATGCACGGTAACGTAAAACCTCAAACTTCTCTCATCAACATACCAAAAAATTGAATTAAATTTAAAATGAAACTACGTATTTTAGATAACTGGTATACTGAATTACCACAGCTTTTGGAATGCACATTAAATTGCTAAAAAATATTTCAATGTTCTTTAACAATTTTGGCAGGATACTACCCTTAGAAACATGAGACCCCCAACCCCCCCACCCCTTGCCCCCTAGACCTTGAGGCCGTTGTTAAGTGTTCAGAGTTCAGTGTGCCCATGCCTTGAAAAGGAACTGTATTGATCAAAGCATCAGTCAAATACTCTTATTTATACGTTTTACCCTTAACAAAGTTATCGATTAGAGATTTTATTAAGTAAGAAATAGTTGAAATGTAATCAATAATACACAAAATGATTTCAGAACGTTGTTGTATTATTTTGAATTGATTGCAATATATATATAAAATATATATTTAAAATATCTCTTAAAACCCTTAAGTATATCCATATAAAGGTATAAAAATCGTAACATTTATATCCATTGAAAACACATTGATTTGCTATGGAAGCCTGACTCATTTGTAGCTACAACAAGGAACATCCTTCTTTCAGACGCGAGGGTTACCCAGCGTCACGGTTACCTGCAGTCAACGGATCTAGTGTGATTGGATCAATTTATTTTGTGTGTGTGTGTGTTTTTTTTCCCTCTTCAATTCAATTCCTGTAAAGACAATGCTTACTTAGCGCTCAGTGGATTGGGCATATTTGATTTATTACCCTTGGGTTACGACGAAGATTTTGGCGTCTTACGCACTATTTGTGTAAGATTAGATCAATTAGACATCAACAATTTGTGTCAATATAACAATATAAGGTAAGCTTTAAGGATAATTTTACAGAATACAAAAGTATACGTTTCGGCACATCCCTTCAGCACAACAACAAAAAGGCAAAAAAGTATAAATTAAATTTACATAATATATATATACACAGATATCCTACCTAAAAAAGGGCAGAAAAAAATAGGGGTTTCGTATTGGTAAAGTAATTACATAGAAATTTCTTACTTCACACCTTTCGATTAGGTTATTAAATTTAATCTAGATTGTTCCAGAAAATTCTAGATTGTTCCATGAAGTTATGCAGAAGGCTCCAAAAGAGTAGAGAAATGATAATTTAATTTTATTCATTTCTATCTCTTCATTGCAATTGTCTCAGTATAACCGAATGATCTGTTTATCCCAGATCTCACCGGGAATGGGATCTAATATGGAATTGGGATACCTCTCAATAACGGGATCAAATGGGGATCCCATCAACATCAGGATCCCATCAGGAAACTGATTTATGTTATCAAGATCCCACCGGGAACTGTTTCACACCGTGATCGGGATCACGTGGAGAAAGATGTTATCGGGAAATAATAATAATAAAGTTCATTTAAAAATCACGCTTCATCCCTAATTAAGGCTCGAAGCGTGGTACAAAGTCAACTATGTGTGACAATTTATAATTTTTCCACAAATAAAATTCAAAATTTACATCGAGGAATATGAGCCCGCTGAAACCAAGTAGGTACACCTCATCACCCGAGGAGGGGAGTGTGAAAGAGATGTGTTTTCAACTTGTTTTGAAAGACTGCAGTGTCTGGCTGTGATATGAATTGAAGATGTTTAATTTACTATGTTTTTAATAATTTTTACTCAGTTTTTACTAAATGAAAAAAATTAAAAAATCGTAATTTTTTTTTTTTAAATGAAGAGTGAGGGTGTCACAGATAGGAATATATGGGAGATAAGTAATATGGGAATTATTACTTATGTAATATCTAGAGTATTGGGACTTAGAGAAAACTAGCAACTGTAAGAGGAGCAAGAGGGGAAACAATAAATGTTGGAATAATATGACCTTTGAACCGACGAAGTTTGTGCAGGAAGTTTGAGCAGAAAGATTTTATGTTTTTATATTAAGATTTGTAGTGGGATAACACTCTGTCAAGTAAAGAAGTTTACCGAGAAGCTCCAGTCCAAGTGTTTTCGGGTCAAGTATGCTCAGCATGAACATTTGCTCGTATTTTCAACAATTAACTGTTATTATTGAGATCGTTTGTCAACACTATTATTAAACATTTGAACCACCACGCCACTGTTCTGATTTACAAGACATTTGGATTGTGGACTAAATGGATTTTCAAGACTTAACTGAAGGCATGACTAAATTGATGACATGACTTTATTGTTGACATGACTTAATCGATGGCATGACTTAATTTGATTTTGCATGAATTGGTTTATTGGATGAAATAATTGATGCATTTACGTGATTGATGATCTTAAATCAGCATATCCTTATTTAACATCATCAATACTCACTTCTTCCTATAGGCCAAATAATGTAAACGAAATATTACCTGAATCAGTACGTTATCCCTTAAAGTATTTGAAAATGTTACTTTCATTTATCTTTCCTTATTGATCAAACATTAGTTTTATTACATTATCCCTTAAAGAATTTCAAAATGTTACTTTCATTTATCTTTCCTTATTGATTAAACATTAGTTTTATTACATAATCCCTTAAAGAATTTCAAAATGTTACTTTCATTTATCTTTCCTTATTGATAAAACATTAGTTTTATTACATTATCCCTTAAAGAATTTGAAAATGTTACTTTCATTTATCTTTCCATATTGATCAAACATTAGTTTTATTACATTATCCCTTAAAGAATTTCAAAATGTTACTTTCATTTATCTTTCCTTATTGATAAAACATTAGTTTTATTACATTATCCCTTAAAGAATTTCAAAATGTTACTTTCATTTATCTTTCCTTATTGATCAAACATTAGTTTTATTACATTATCCCTTAAAGAATTTCAAAATGTTACTTTCATTTATCTTTCCTTATTGATCAAACATTAGTTTTATTACATTATCCCTTAAAGAATTTCAAAATGTTACTTTCATTTATCTTTCCTTATTGATCAAACATTAGTTTTATTACATTATCCCTTAAAGAATTTGAAAATGTTACTTTCATTTATCTTTCCTTATTGATCAAACATTAGTTTTATTACATTATCCATTAAAGAATTTCAAAATGTTACTTTCATTTATCTTTCCTTATTGATCAAACATTAGTTTTATTACATTATCCCTTAAAGAATTTGAAAATGTTACTTTCATTTATCTTTCCTTATTGATCAAACGTTAGTTTTATTACATTATCCCTTAAAGAATTTCAAAATGTCACTTTCATTTATCTTTCCTTATTGATCAAACATTAGTTTTATTACATTATCCCTTAAAGAATTTGAAAATGTTACTTTCATTTATCTTTCCTTATTGATCAAACTTTAGTTTTAATACGTTATCCCTTAAAGAATTTGAAAATGTTATTTTCATTTATCTTTCCTTATTGATCAAACATTAGTTTTATTACATTATCCCTTAAAGAATTTCAAAATGTTACTTTCATTTATCTTTCCTTATTGATCAAACATTAGTTTTATTACATTATCCCTTAAAGAATTTCAAAATGTTACTTTCATTTATCTTTCCATATTGATCAAACATTAGTTTTATTACATTGTCCCTTAAAGAATTTCAAAATGTCACTTTCATTTATCTTTCCTTATTGATTAAACATTAGTTTTATTACATTATCCCTTAAAGAATTTCAAAATGTTACTTTCATTTATCTTTCCTTATTGATCAAACATTAGTTTTATTACATTATCCCTTAAAGAATTTGAAAATGTTACTTTCATTTATCTTTCCTTATTGATCAAACACTAGTTTTATTACATAATCCCTTAAAGAATTTCAAAATGTTACTTTCATTTATCTTTCCTTATTGATAAAACATTAGTTTTATTACATTATCCCTTAAAGAATTTCAAAATGTTACTTTCATTTATCTTTCCTTATTGATCAAACATTAGTTTTATTACATTATCCCTTAAAGAATTTCAAAATGTTACTTTCATTTATCTTTCCTTATTGATCAAACATTAGTTTTATTACATTATCCCTTAAAGAATTTCAAAATGTTACTTTCATTTATCTTTCCTTATTGATCAAACATTAGTTTTATTACATTATCCCTTAAAGAATTTCAAAATGTTACTTTCATTTATCTTTCCTTATTGATCAAACATTAGTTTTATTACATTATCCCTTAAAGAATTTCAAAATGTTACTTTCATTTATCTTTCCTTATTGATCAAACATTAGTTTTATTACATTATCCCTTAAAGAATTTCAAAATGTTACTTTCATTTATCTTTCCTTATTGATCAAACATTAGTTTTATTACATTATCCCTTAAAGAATTTCAAAATGTTACTTTCATTTATCTTTCCTTATTGATCAAACATTAGTTTTATTACATTATCCCTTAAAGAATTTCAAAATGTTACTTTCATTTATCTTTCCTTATTGATCAAACACTAGTTTTATTACATTATCCCTTAAAGAATTTCAAAATGTTACTTTCATTTATCTTTCCTTATTGATCAAACACTAGTTTTATTGTTGTGATTGATGAAGGAACCACGGAGATTGTTTCCCTTAATCTCAAAATACATTTCTTATTTAAAAAAAAACAAAAAAAAAAAAAAACAAAAAAAACTTCTTCATTAACACAAGACGAAAATTTAATGTTAAAGTCTTAATCATTGTTACCGATAAACCAACGAATTGGCAGGAAATAATAAAATATAAAAATTTGTGTTTCCGTTTTGATTTCCCTACTAATTTATTTGAACACTACAAAAGGTGTCTCGTACATTTAAAATGATAATCGTCTCGATAGAGATGATATTGAGCTCTACAACATCGGAGAGATCAATTAATTATCTTTTCTTAAAAAAAAGATGTATACATTTGAGAAAATGTAATTGTATTTCTTCAAGTAACAAACATTTGTAGTTGGCTGGTTTTATTATTATCATTTTCTTATACTGGTTTTTGTTAAGTGGGTCCGTTTGAGTGTGTGTTTCGATGTTTATTAGAAATATTCGCATCCAATTACACGTATGGTACAAGTAACGTAAAAGTCAAATTAATAAAAACATTATGTTAAACTATGTATAGAAAAACAATGTTCAATTAATAGATAAATACAAGAGAAAAGAAAATGAGCTGGTCCAACATTATCATAAACCAGTCTGTGTAAAACTGTCACCAAGCGAAAGCTGAAATAGTAAAAAAAAAAAAAGAATGAATTAAAACCTTTAAAAACCACCCCTTCACTGTGGCCATAAAACGCACGGAACGCCCTGGTGAGAAAACCAGACGGATATCAGCAGATGTGTATCGCTTTCAGACGACTCGACGTAGTAGTAGAATTCCAAAGTTGACCCACTTCCTGATCCAACCATTTTCACTAATCTCATTAAAGTTCGCTATATGTTTAAGCTTGATCTTAGCCGTGGATATTACAAGATATAGGGAAAACTGGTTTTGTTGACGTCTGCTAGCATATAACAGGATCCAAGTTCATTATGAATTTTTAACCGTTTCTTTTGAAAACCACAACGCATCCAGCATATTTACTCTATTAATACTTGTGGAATTCATTGTCTGAAATCAATTATCGATTAAATGGACCGACCAAGAAAGCTATTAATATCACACAAACTTAACTTATTTCCACCGAAGGGCTATTTCAAGAAAATTGATGTAAAACTTTTTTTTTTTTTTAAATGTATGATACATCCTATTTTCTTCATCACAGATAACTATGATCAGATCGATCGGGGCAATTATCATTACCCTATTTTTATCTCAAACTGCTTTGCGCTCAATCATGATTGAGAAAATACTTGAGATGTGGCTGGAATTATTAGGAAAATAACTAGTTTGGAAATCTTTGGATAGTTATTCAAAGGGACATAATAATCATGAAACTAGGGGTTCATATGATTTTCATTACTTATGTCCCTTGTCTGACGGAAAAGTTACACTCTTCAATTAGTATAATAGATTCAAGACTGTTAATGCATTATCCATGGATCCCATCGTTTTTGGTACGCGTTTCGATATAAACATTTTACATTGTCACATAAACTTGTGTGTTTTATTAAAATGTATTGAACATGTAGAAAGCATGGATGACCTTGAAACACTAAAGTCATTTTTTTAATGTTATAAACAGTCGTTCATAACTTAAATGTACAAATAAAATAAAAACATTATTATAGTATCTCGAACGTTCCAACGCTTGATTATAACTCGCTTTCCGTTGACACTCTGCTTGCGGAATACTGGTACAGAACATAGAAAGAACATGTATGTCCTTTCAAGGATGAGGCAAAAGTATTTTTGAATTTACCATGTCATTTGATTTGAATTAGCTGTGGGTTCCAGAGTTTTAGATGTCCGTTGCAATTATAATCATTCATCCAAAAGCATCTCAAAATCTCTATCCTGCTCCCCAACTGTTCTAATCTATTTAAGAAAAGCAGAATGCCTTCGAGACGAAGCTCAATAATAGGGCCTTCCCATGGTACTCTCCGCACCCCAAGCAGAATAGTTGGCATGTCGGGACTTTTTAACCGATGCGTAACTAAGAATAGCCTCTAGGCTCGTCTATCCCAAACTTAAACTGATATCAATAGCTTTTCGCGTCAGCGTCACCAAATCTGTTATATAGGCCTGCGACGGGTCGTTCGCTTTGTGTCCGGTCATCACCGTGAAGTTCGGTGGATATAGTGAGAGAGTCGCAGGTCTTTGAAGGGTTACCCAGCAGTACATCAGGGGTTCTCCTGAAAAAAAATAATGGTTCGTTGTAACCCAGTAGTTAGGGGGAATCGTATTATTCATACATCGTGTGCTCGGGCTTGGCAGCATTAAAACATATTTTCTAATACCAATCGTCTGAACATATTTTCATTTTAAATGCTATTTGAAATTTAAAAGTGGCTCACTTCATATGTCTGCTCTTGCAATTGTTCCTTTCAAAATCCTCAGATCAGGACATTAAGCCATAATCCAGGTGAATCGACTCTGAGGGTAACGAATAAAGTTCTATGTGAGATGCTTAAGTCAATGGCGGCCATTTTAGTTTGGCAGACATTTTTAAATGGGAATTTTTTTTTTTAAATGCATCGACTCGTGCAAAACTATCTTAGTGGTAAGAGTTAGTCTTTTCCAATCGAAGTGTCCTAACAAGAGAAATAGTTCTGCCTCATCAAAAATGTGTTTTCAAAGAAGGGAACCCTCAAAGTTCATCATGGGTTCTTGCAAAGTTCATCAACGGCTCCCACAAATATCACCAATGAGCAATGGATGTCTACAATTTGTTGAATGGAACATTAATGGTTCGCAAATGAAATCGAAATTTCCACAGACTTGCCTCATAAGTGTTGCAAATCTAATCTCAATGCCTCACTCACAGTATAAATGTCTACGTCATTGACGATTTGACAAATTACAAAAGTCGTAAGAAGAAACTCAAAATCTTCTTTCTTAGAAATCTGACACATTTATACACAACGCAATCTCATATTGAAAACACACAATGTACACTGCTATGAACATTAAACAAATTGACTATTTTCAGTAAGGCTAAATGCGTTTCTTTTTAGTTTTTAGTGGATTAATATCAATTGTGTTTGTCAAGTTGCATAAGGCTTCACCAAAAGTATAAAGCCGAACAACTGTTACAGTTTTTGACATAGAAGCCCGGCTTATTTGTATCTTAAACAAAGAACATGCTTCCTTTTAGAAGTGAGGGTTAATCAATTTCACGGATAGAAAATATTGCTTGTAATTAGCTAGAGATAACGAATCCAGTGGTTATTCGATCAATTTAAAATTTGGTTGTAACCCAAGCAGTCTTGTATGTTCCAGTCATTTTTATTCTTGTATAGTCATTTATTAGTGCGCGTTTAGTTGATTAGAAGTATTTAATTTTATTTATTAACCTTGGCTAAGCCGAGTATTTTTCCTCTAACGTAGTCTTTGTGCAACTCTAGTTGTCGCTGTAACTGGCATTAGCCACAATGATAAAGGTACGTCTGACGCATTCTGTGTGTAAACCATTGATGGCCCTGCTACTTACCCTTTGCTAACACGAAACTATAAATATGGTAGCTTGGAAAGGTCGTGGCCTAAATTTTAAAATGAACGTAATCTTCCAAGTTGACATAACAATGAAGTCTATCTCCAACATTCATTGGTATTACAACATTCACAGGACGTATTTTAAGTGTAATAAAAAGTCAAAACGAGATATGTCAGAGCTTGAATTAAAGGAAAGGGCAATACGATTTGGGCGTATCTGTCAGCTTGATGAGGGTTTTTTGGGAAAGAGCTGATGAAATGATGGATTTCTGCCACCCCAGATCCTATCCTGAAACTACTCTTGTCTCAGCGTCATGTCACATCAACACTATCACACGGAAAGATGCACTCAAACCTCGTAACAAAAACAACAACGAAGATTGTACCAAACTTATGCTAACCTACCACCCTCACAATTTAACTGCAAACAAAATATTCCTAAAAAATCGTAGCATACTTCTTGCTGACCCTGATACTAACGGGGTATTCTCATCCCCTCCACTGATTGTCTTTAAATGGGATAAAAATCTAGGTGAGATCCTGGTTCATCGTCGCCTACGATCTGACCCGTCTTACTTTGCTACTAAGCCATGCTTAAGAAGCCGATGTGCGACTTGTCCTTAACACTACAAACGGAAAGCATTATCCCCCCTCAAGGTACCTTTACCATTAAAAAGATTCCACCTGCGTTAGCTGTTCATTGTAAGTATAATTACATTTCTCATGCATTTCAAAACAGTCTAACCCCCCCCCCCAACCCAACAGAATGCTACCTAATCAACCCCCTTGGCTCTATGTTTGCTTATCCAATTACTCTACTACGTGCAATATCTTTTTACCCCCCAGGTTGCCAAACCTGTTTGTCTGGATGGTGATTTCCCGCTACCTTTGTGTCTGGGCATAGCGTGAAGTTTGATGGAATAATGAGATAACCGTAAAGCAAAGAGACCCACAACGACAGACATTGAAGAGTGCAAGCAGTGCGCCATGGAGGCCAAACAAATAATAATACGTCGTTGTAATCCAGTGGGGTGTAAATTCTCATAACGCATACATTATTTTCTGCTTGGTCTAAGCAGAATTTTTTCATACATGTTCTTATCCAAATAAAATGATAATATATATATATAAATATTTTAAAAAAAGTTTCCAGATGAATCATTTCCTTGTAAAGTCTAAGTACTGCTTTGATATCATCGTGTCAAGCCTGCTGAAAATTATTTTTTGATTTAAAAAAAAAAAAAAGAGATTGCCGCAAAGAAACATTGCGTTGTTGTTTTGTTTATGGACGAAGTCATTAGAGGAATAAATTAGAAGAAAATGATATCAAGGTGGATGGGTCAGTAGAGGATTAATAAATCAGAAGGAAATAGTATCAAGGGGTAGAGGTCAGCAGAGGTGCTGATTAGAAGAAAATAGTATCATGGATGATTTTGACGCCTCACTCATTTGCGTGATTATATGGGACCTAAGGCGGAGTTGACTTTTACAGGGTAGTCATATAAAAATATTACGCACATATGAAGCTAGATTTAAGGCAAATTGATTAGAGAATTCAGGAGTTGTCACTTGTAGCGTGGTCTTTGACAACAATTAAGCGAAGTTAAAGATCGCTAAGGCTATTCATAATGGATTTGAGTTGTATTCATTTAGAGCAGTGGTTCTCAACCTTCCTGATGCCGCGAACCTTTAATTACAGTTTCTCGTGTCGTGGCGACCCCCAGCCACACTATTGTTTTTGTTGCTACTTCATAGCTGGAAGGATATGTGTTTTCAGATGGTTTTAGGCGTCCCCTGGGAAAGGGTCGCGACCCACAGGTTGAGAACCGCTGATTTAGAGGGTAGTCTTAGAAAAAAAATATTATGCGAAGCTAAAGATTGCTAAGGCTATTGGTAATTGAACCAGGGGTGAGTTATTGAGAGAGTAGTTTGTGGCAAATGTATTTCAAACTAAAAAATTGATGTCAGGCTGATGAAAATGGAATAGAGGTGTTGAGTGCTGTAAAAACAACAACTTATAACATACTCTAACAAATGCTTATTTTTAATCCAGTACTTAAAAATATTTCTGAGCTGTTTTAAAGGGAAGCATGCAATACTTATCCACCACACGATTTTGCAATATTATCCTCTCATAAAATTCCTTTCTTTACGTGTTTTGCAGTGATCCGATGTTATAACTACGTGTTTTCTTATGTCATGTTCTGAATCAGGAAATCAAAAAGCGCATTGTTTTTTTTAATGAATTATGGGGGATCTTTTAAAATCAAATATGTTTTTTTTTTTCTATTAAATTTGAATGTGGATATTATATTGGTTCAACCGATAGAATAGGTAGTCAATATGAAAGGAAGTCTGGTGCAGTTGTATCTACAAAGGTAGATACGGTCATTTGATTCACTGGACCGTAAATATTTTCCTGTTCAGTAATTAAACGGAACGATATGCGTAGGAGGTGTGATTCAAGTGGTTTTGAGTTAACATATCTTTTTTCGCTCTATTCAGGTGCAGAGTTTCGCCAAGCTCGAATGGCAGTCCATAGAGATACGAATCAATTGTTAGGCTCGACATGTAGTGGGACAGACGTTTAGAATTGCTAGGTTTGATTAGGTGATAAACGAGGCGAAACGCCAATGATCCGTGTTTCTCTAGCAAGGTTATACTATGACACCATACTTCGGGTTGATAATTTTATCAAACTAGCCAGCTATTCATCTTTCCACATATCCATCCACCCATGTATTTATCCATCCACCAGGCAACGTGTCTTTTTGTTGCCCTTTTTATATAAAATTCTACATGTATATCTATATGTCTATTACTGTAGCTATATGTTTATTAATTTAGCTATATGTTTATTTCCATTAAGGCGTCTTTCTAGACGTGCGTCAATGTGTATTCAGTGTTGTCTGTGTGTATCAATATTTCTCTCTGCCTGTAAGCCTTCATGTTGATATATTCATACAACTAACTATATATCATTATATAATAAATTATATTGTTCTGATGTTTGGCAAACAATTTGTATTTCTTAAATCAGCCATATTGGGGATTTCGTCTCAGCTAAAGCAAGTATCAGAGAGAAAAGGGGGCTGCACAAATATTACGTCAAACATAGAGTAAAATGTTAATTAATGCAAGTAACAGAGACAACAAGGGTTACACACGGAGTGCGTCTGACGTCAAAATACTCGTCGTAACCAGGGTAATAAATGAAATATTTCTATTCCCTGTCTATATATGAGTAAACATGACTAGAACAAAAAGCTTACGAGGGGTTCACTCAAATATAAGTTGATCAGTTGATAAGTCTTCGATGCTTTTTTTATCAACTATCAGTGAAGATTTCCCATGCTAATGGCATAATGTTGTCGATATAGAAATCAACTACGTCATTGCCTGGCAGATGAGATGATCAAGTCATTCAAAAAAACTGGTACCATTAGTGGTAAAATGCTTGACAACCAAAAATTTTTTACGAAAACGAAAATTTATAAATAAAATCAATCAGTACATATTAACCTCAACGCATTGGAAATTTCTTATAATATTCATTAGCGTAGTAATATAATCATGACATATTTTCTTCAATATGAATAGCTTAAACGCAATAGTTTTTGTTCCTTTTGGCAACTGTTGTTTGGGAGTCAACAAATAACATACGAATACCTTGTGTTGAATTTAGACATAATTAAACATAGATTTGATTATTTGAATTTCCTTTAAACATTAATAATATATATATATATATATATTTGGTAATAGAAATTATTTATTTTTAATGTTGCCTAGCCTCCGCACTAAATAATTTAAGGATTATAAAAATTTCCATGCTAATGGATTACAATGACGCATTGCTATGCTTTGGGTTTCTTTCCCGCCCCTCCCCCCCCCCTTTTTAAGTACTGATGTACTGCTTATACCGGGGGTGGGGGAGGAGTAAACCCTTCAAAGTTTGTTCTTGCGTGTCCTCATTATGCCACCGTTCTCATCGGCTATAACCAGACACAAAGCGAGCCACATAGCACGAGGTTGAATATCATGACGATGAAAGGATCCAAGACTCAGTAAAGAAATGCGATATACAAGCGTATTGATTACGTATCATTTTGACGAAGGGGTGGAATGTGAAATTTGTTGAGATGCAAGCGATATTTCTTTATGCTTATCATGCACAACTAAAAACGCTTCAATGCACCCCCAAAGTCATGCAAAAGTAAGATAAATCTGCAATCTAAACTCGTACAAAGATAGCATTACTGGCCTGATAGCAATCAAGCAGAAACCTTTCCAACGCTATCAGTATATCTACGGTATTATCTTCAAGACACCCCATTATGGATTCGCGCTACGGTATTTTCTAGCAAAATTTTATATTGGTGAGCTCCGGTCTATACAATTCAATTTAAAACAGGTTCAAAAATGCAGTGTCATTCAATTTGTATTGATAAGGAAACAATACCATGCATGATTCAGGGCGCCTTCTGAACGGTAGTGACTTGAAATAGATTTGTTGCACTCCATTTTATCCGGTTACCAAAGTGTATATTGACGTACATAATAGTAGTGCAATTAGATTGAAATGTGCATGGTCTACCAATCAGACATTTTCGAAACCTGCCAAGCTGCAGCCACGGTCACAACTCGACCTCATGACGGTAACAATTTAAAATGAATTCATACGTAAAGACACACTACATATTGGTCAGATTCTAAGAAATGTCATTAATAGGTCCGCAGTTTGGTTATATTATCCAATGCTCGAGTCTGTCTTTAATCTCTCCACCACGTACACGCAAAATCCAAAAGATATGCAGAGGAAACCTCATACATGGAAAGCAGTTTGATTGCTAACGCCCTATTTCTATGACACCAATTGATGGCTAACGCCCTATATTTATATGAAACCATTTAATGGTTAACGCCCTATTACTATGACACCATTTAATGGTTAACGCCCTATTTCTACGACACCATTTGATGGCTAACATACTATTTATGACACATTTGATGGCTAACATACTATTTCTGACACCATTTGATTGCTAACATACTATTTCTGACACCATTTGATGGCTAACGCCCTAATGATGTAACATCATTTTGTTGCTAACACCCTATTAATATGACACCATTTGATGGTTAACACCCTATGTTTATGACACCATTTGATGGCTAACGCCCTATTTGATTGCTAACACCCTATTTCTATGAAACAATTTGATTGCCAACGTCCTATTTATATGACACCATTTGATTGCTAACACCTTATTTCTATGTCACCATTGGATGGCTAGCTCCTTATCTATATGACACGATTTGATTGCTAAAAAACTATTTCTATGACACTATTTAACATGAAAACACCACACCTATACTGATATTTTTTACTTCATCGCACCACATTTGTCCTTAAATTTAAGATGCATAAATGAATGGTTTTAAATATATTTTCTAATTGTTGCTTCTTCATTTTGCTTGTCATCCGAGGAAGGCTCTTGGACGAAACTTTCTTCTTTTATCGTCCTGTCTTTCTGGTGCAGGTATCCTCATACCTTGTTCCACTATTTACTTTACACGGTTTGAACTCAGCGCTTTATTTCTAAGAGCTAATAGGGTTGATCCAACATTTTGTTTTAGTGTAGGCCTAGACATGTCGTTCAAGGGTTAAAGTACACCTAACCATGCTGTGCAATAGTTAAAGTAGGACTAACCAAACGTGCAATAGTAGGAGTATATGTCTTACGCATAATTCATTTTCTGCCTTGTTGGATAATACTTCTCAGCTAAGGGCTATTTGTTAAATTTATTCTGTTTTTTTCTGTTTGTTCGATGACGAAGGCTTTCTGCCAACACGTTCGTTGTTTTTTTGCTTTTCTTTTTTTCACGTTTCACCTTACTTTGTTTTACTTACTTCGTATTGGTAAGGCATTTTTTTCACAACTGTAATAGCACTGGATTTAAAAAAATATGTCATTCACGTAAATTGTACGCCCTGTTTTCTACCCCTGACATATATGTACCTAAAACGATTAGTTATTAATCAAATTCATTCTAAGGCGTATCTTGTGATGAGGGAGAGAAAATGAAAGTATCGACGCCCCTACCCAACACACTTAGAGTTGGTTTTTTTTAAAATTATTATTATCAAATGATGTCCCTTATGCCCATTGTTATGCTAGAGAAAACCTGACTTCTCATTGGGAGATTATAGCAGCTAGAAACTATACTATAATTGTCATCTACACTGGCTTTTACGCACTAGCTTCTATTGTGAGAACCTAATCTCTTATTTTAATTGTATGGCTCGTTCAAAAAAGTGCACAACAAAAGGACGATACCAAAGAGAAATAAAATAACAAAAATATGACACCTAGAACAGTACCAATTACAATTAATAAGATTTAATGTATTAATACTACAATTACAAAACAAAAGATCATGTGAGACCCAGCTTCTCGAATTTGTAGAAGACCTGATGACCAATCTGGAGAACCACAAGCAGACTGACGTGCAAGTAATGGACTTCGCAAAAGCATTTGACCGTGTGAATCATAGTTTGCTTCTACACAAACTCCAGAGATATGGGATTCAAGGCACCACTAAAACATGGATCTCTAGCTTCCTCAGCCACCGACGCCAAGCAGTAGTGGTGGGCGGTACAAGCTCCTCCTTTGTCGATGTGAAGTCAGGGGTCCCCCAGGGATCAGTCCTGGGCCCCTGTTTGTTCCTAGCATACATTAATGACCTACCCGAGAAACTGACATCACAGGCAAGACTGTTCGCAGATGACACAGCAGTGTATAGGACAATTGCCAACAGATCGGACCAGGACCAGCTACAACAGGATCTCAATCTGTTAGCTGAGTGGGAGATAAGCTGGGACATGGAATTTCACCCTGCCAAGTGCCAGACACTATCAGTCTCTAGAAGTTGTACTCCTCTACACTACCAATACGAACTGCACGGCCATATACTTGAGCCAGTTTCCTCCGTAAAGTACCTGGGTGTTACAATTCAAAGAGAGGTCCGCTGGGACGAGCATATTAACAATGTATGTAACCAAGCAAACAAGACCCTAGGGTTCTTAAGGCGAAATCTAAAGATTGGCAACTCCTGTGTGAAAGAAAGAGCATATAAAGCCTTTATCCGTCCGATTTTAGATTATGCATCTTCAGTCTGGGACCCATTTACCCAGAAGAGCATTGACAGGTTGGAGGCGGTCCAGCGACGAGCAGCACGCTTTGTCCTAAACCGCTACAGGAATACCTCTAGTGTTGGCAGCATGCTGGAAACACTAGGCTGGTCACCATTGGAGAAACGACGACGACAATCCAGGCTCTCCATGATGTACAAGATAAATAATGGGCTGGTCCACTGTTCCAGTATTAAACAGAAACTCGTCCCTCTCCCCAATAGACAGCGACGAGGCCATGACAGGCAATTCAGGCTCCTACCAGCAAGAAGCCAGTATAGGAGCTGCTCAGTCCTGCCCAAGACAATCAGGGACTGGAACAATCTTTCAAAAGGAACGGTTGAGGCGACAACACTAGACACATTTGTGTCTATTGCCTCAAGCCTTCAAACCCCTTGTGCATGATTTCCTCATCAACACCAGTAACAGAAACATTGCAAATCCCATCTACATGCATAGGAGCCAAAATGATCAATTAATTGATCGTGGGCCCTTAAGATATAGAAGAAGAAGAAGAAGAAGAAAAGAAATATAATTACAAATCATCAACTTACAGAGGATGTGAAAATCTTGCACCGGTACACAGTTGTTAGTACAATGTGCCAATTAATAATAATGAATGATCAATTCGAATAAACACTTATGAGCACACAAAGAATAATACAATCGTCTCGTAAAATTAATAATATCTATCTGAATCTCTCTCTCCGTGTCTGTCAATCCCTTTATATATGCAGCGTCAGCCGTGCCTTCCAGAAGCTATTCAGCACTTGTTTACGTTTCTAGAATAATCGAGATCATTCAACAAAATACTAGGATACATACTAACCATATTTAATTGGTGTTCTTTAGTAAACATGATACATCAAAGACAAAGCCACTCCCAAACAAATGCTACCACCTGCTAGGGATCTAATATGGGGTGAAACAAAGTTCAAGCACAGGAAAAGTGTACTACATAATACCTCCCCTGTTAAATGTAAAAAAAAAATCATAAAA
Organism: Lymnaea stagnalis; assembly: GCA_964033795.1. Taxonomy (NCBI): domain Eukaryota; kingdom Metazoa; phylum Mollusca; class Gastropoda; family Lymnaeidae; genus Lymnaea; species Lymnaea stagnalis. The sequence goes on along the minus strand of CAXITT010000046.1, from coordinate 2,064,040 downwards.
AAACGGAATTCTTTATCCATTAAAAGTTGAAGAAAGTACATTTCTTACTTTCAAAATATTCGACAAAAAGCTTCCTTACAGCTTATGAATAATAAAATAAGTTATATGTACAGTGAAAATTAATTTCTGGACAAAGTATCTGCATTGACATTATCTTTGCCTTTAATATTTTTGATGTCCAAATTATATTCTTGTAAAAAAAATAGGCTCCATCTTAACAAACTTTGATTTTTTGAGACCACCTTCTTCAAAAATGTAAAGGGATTATTTTCAGTAAAAGCTGAATGTAAAGAGCATCTGACATAAAATCGAATTGTTGGAGAGCAAGAATTAAACCTAAACATTCTTTTTCTATCATGTTCTGATGCTAGTTAAAGTTCTTTGAGATATAACTGACAGGATGATCAACATTGTGGTCATTTTCTTGAAAAATAACTGCACCAATGCCAACGTCACTGGCACCTACAGCTAATTTAAACTGTTTGTTAAAGTCTGATGCAATAAAACAGAAGCATAAGCTAGTATATTTTTAATGTTTTTGAATTCTTCCTGACTAGCATTTGACCAATAAAATTTTGCATTTTTCTTTAACATATTACTTAGAGGACATGCAATAACTGTGAAATTTTTGCAAAATTTTCTATAGTAACCTGCATAACAATAACATTTATCTTATCTTGAACAGGCTTCACATGACATTGACCCACTATATGACCTAAATATTCCACAGTTGCATGACAAAATTCATATTCATTTTTAAATTACAATTACATTAGCTTGCAAACAATTTTTAAACAGATCTTAATGGGTTAAAAAATCTTGACTGTAAATACTTACATTATTAATATAAACGCTGCAATTTTCCTGGTCAGCAATAATGTTATTTACTAGACTTTGGAATGTAGCTGGGGCATTTTTCATTCCAAACGGCATTACTTTATATTGGTATAAACAATCTGGAGTACAAAAAGCAGAGATTTCTTTTGCTCTGTCAGATAGAGCAACCTGCCAATAACCTGATAGTAAGTCTATCTTGGTTACATATTTGGCATCGCCTATTCGATCTATAAGATTGTCTATCCTTGGAATTGGAAAGGAATCAGACTTTGTAGCTGAATTCACTTTCCTGAAGTCAGTTTAAAACCTGTAACTTTTGTCAGGCTTTGGGACTAAATTAAATGGGGAACTCCAGTTACTAGAGCTTGGTTCAATTATATCATTTTCAAGCATGTATTTTATTTCAGACCGGATTATTTCCGGTTTGACCCTATAGGGATGTTGCTTGACTGGAACTGCATTTTCAATGTCAACATTATATACAGAAATGTTGGTTATATTAGGCACATCAGGGAAGAGTAAAACAAAATCTGCAATAACAGACTTAACAACATCCTTCTCCGGCAATGACACATTTCCTAGTGTTAGGGACTTGAGTGTATCGTGTGATTGCGTGTTGGTTTGAGATTATGTGTGTTGTTTTATCTATTATTCTTAGTATCTTGTGACGTATTGTGTGGAAAGGGATATGACTTGCTATTATTGTAGATTTGGATGTGGGGTGTTGTTCTTGGATTACAGTAACGGCAGTTGAAGAATTTGTTGATTAAAAAGGATATTTCATCTAAAAATTATAGTTTTGAAGTGTATATAATTAACCCCCCCCCCCCCCACAGACAACGACGCCAACGCCTATTAAGTAAGAATAGGTTTGTAACACCTAGTTTCTTATCCAAGTTGGCCAGTATTTCTGAATTTTTTAAGTTTGTAATTACCAAATTTTTCTGGGACATTATCAAAGGTTTCAGTAACATTTTCTTTGAGATATGAGGTTACAGTTAAAATTGTGTTAACAATTGAAGGGTTCAAGGGAAAAACCAGTGATGTCAGTTTTTCAAAATTTCTATGTTATCTCCCTTGTGGCTACATTCCATTTAATAGAATAATATGATACATAGGTCCAACTGAAGAAGCAGCGTAGTCAATACATAAATACGTAGACATCTTGATACTTTCATACTTTTATGAGGAATTTTCAAACTTTAAATTCAATTTTCACAAAACTCTCAAAACCTGACATCACTGTTTTTTTCCCTTGAGCCCTTCAATTGTTTCTGAGGACGGACAATGATCATCATATATTCAATCAACACATTCTTAACATATTTAGTGACATAGCTGTCTCTTTCTTTTACGATCTGGAGTTAACTCAATGTAATTTAAATCATTATATTTTGACTCAACAAGATAAGGACCAAAATATCTGGCTTGTAGTGCTTGCCCTGATATCGGAAAAACCACAATCACTTTGTCCCCTGAAGCAAACTGTCTAAATTTGGAATTTTTTTTGTCATACCAAACTTTCATTTTAAATAGAGAAAATTTTAAATATTATGTAGCCAAATTTACGGCATTAAAAATTTAGTTATAAATTTTAGGACATATTCAAGAAGTCCTTCCGTGGGTGTCTATGACATCCACGTGTCTTTTAAAAGTTTAAGGGGACCGCACGCCGTGTAGCCAAACACCAGTTCGAAGGGGCTGAATCCAAGTGATTCTTGAACTGCTTCTCTTGCGGCGAACAGTAACATGTTGATTCCTTCATCCCAGTCTTTCTCTTGTTCTTGGCAGTACTTTCTCATCATGTTCTTCAACGTCTGATGGAATCGCTCAAGTGCTCCCAGTGACTCAGGATGATATGCACTCGACAAGCAGTGTTCTAAGCCCAATTGGTTCATCACTTGTTTAAAGAGTCCAACCTTGAAGTTTGTTCCTTGGTCAGACTGTACAGACTTTGGAAGACCAAAGAATGTAAAATCTTCGTCAAGGCCTTTACGATGTTCGGAGTCTTGATATTGCGAAGAGGAATAGCTCCTGGAAACCTTGTTGTTGCACAAATGATTGTCAGAAAGTATTGGTGACCTGATTTTGTCTTCGGCAGTAGTCCAACGAAGTCTATAATCACTTAACTGAAATGATCTTTGAACGCTGTAATAGGTTGAAGAGGAGCTGCTGGTATCTTCTGATTTGGTTTTCCTACCACCTGACAAGTTTGACATGATCTGCAGTAGTCAACCACATCTTTCTTGATTTTGGGCCAAAAGAAGTGCCACGTGATTTTGTGATATATTTTGTTTCCACCCTAATGGCGTCAAAGTAGAGAATCATGGGCTAAATTCAGGACTTAATTCTGGTAGGGTGTAGGAACTACTATCTGATGAACTATCCTCCATTCTTCGTCAGCATTTGCGTCTGGAGATCGCCATTTTCTCAAAAGTATGTCATCTTGAATGTAGTAACATACAGGGAATTGGTCAGCTTCTTCTTGGGTCAAAGCGTTCTCTCGAAGTTTGACTATTTCTGGATCACTCTTCTGTTCTTCAATAAGTTGCATTTGAGTTGGAGTCTTGTGATGCCTTGACTCTTCGTTTAGACTGACAACAATGTTTTTTCCCAGGTCATTTTAGGAAGGACTGTATTGCTTTTTTGTGAAAACTCTTTTTTGGAGATCTTGGAATTTATGGCCCTCGTTACATAACATGCTGGATACAATTCTTGTTCCTGATATTCAGTGAAACAAATGCATGAGTTACGATTGGTTCGGCTATCGCATTCCCACCAGCTAAATCATTGCCTAGCAGCAACGAGATGCCGTCCAATGGTAATGTTGGTCGGACACCCACAATCGCAGGTCTGGTAACATAACGCTTAAAGGGAGATATGATTTAAGTACATTCGGATTCCTAAAAACAATCGTAGTTATTTTCTATTATTTTACGGAAATCTAATAAATTTTAATACGCAAAAAAAATATTTTCAAACCACTTTTATTATAATAAGCTTTTAAACATTATTATTATAAATTACAAATACATTTCAATTATCAACTAAGGAACTATTTTAAGTATTTTATATGTGTTTAAAATTTATGAAAAAAAAATTTAACAATTAAAAAATCATGATCAAAGAATTACACCGTAATCACATTTTTTTGTGAAAACCCAAACATCAGTTGTTTTTAGTGCGTCTTTAGTGCGCTGTTAACATTGCGAAATAAAATTTTAAATTAATTTGTTCTAAATAATCACGCAAATGACGTCATAGCGAGAGTAGCTGATTTCTCCAAAACTCTAAGGTTTCTTTACATTTAATAACAGCGAGTGACAAAACTGATACTGTATTTTCCCTTCCAAAAGTAAAATTATTAAATACAACCGATTGCTTTTCAAATTGTTAATAAAACACATACACATTTCTGCTGTATATATTAACATTAAAAATTTTGCCTTTTTTTATTCCAAAAATATACATTTATTAAAATTATAACGTAATAAAAAATAACCTTTAAGTATAATTATAAGAAGAAAATGCGGTTTAAGTCAAACAGTGCAGCGCAACTGCATAGCCAAAAAGCATTGACTAATCAACTTATAACTAAAACAAAAAAAGAACGAACCATATGAAGTGCAAATTATTTTAGTTTGGGTAAGGAAGGGACTACATTAACTACAAAATTTTGTCCCTGGCGTACAGCTGCAAAGATGGCTCAGCACCGGAATATCTCAAGGAACTGATTTATAAACATGTACTTCTGAAGAGCCGGCGGTCTTCAACACAGTTCTTACTGAGTGTTCCTACAGTGGATGAACACAGAAAAAAGTCTTACGGAGTGCGCTCTTTTGAAGCAATAGCGCTAAAATTATGGAACAGTTTGCCTCAATCTTTGAGGGGATTTGTAAATGATTAAAAAATTATTGAAGAAACATTTTAAAACATTGAGCATGCTAAAATGGCAAGGATACCAGCGTGATATAAATATCAAATCAAATCAAACAATCCGGTAGAAGATTTTTTTAAATTTATTGAAAACTGGGTGGGGGAGGGGTTGGTTACTTTGCCCCAGGCAGCACAAGATACGTCTGAAAAAAAGTAATGAATTTGATAAATAATTAACCTTTTTGGGAACATACATTTCAGAGGTAGGAAATAGGATGTGTACATTTTCACGTGGATGACAATATATTTAAATCATATGGTATTAGATTTGGGAAAAAAGAGATTTTACATTCTCTTTTTTACAAATATGTGTATGTTCATTTTGCCCAAGGCAGCACGAAATTCGTCTCAAAATAAAGGAATGATTTTGATAAATAATTAATTTTCTTGGGTAAATACATGTCGGAGGTAGGAAATAGGATGTGTACATTTTCACGTGGATAACAACATAGTTAACTCCTGTGTTAGTACATACGCAAAAAACAGATGTTACTTTCTCTTTTTACAAATATACTTACCATATATACTCGCATTTAAGCCTACATCGCCTATAAGCCGACCCCTTGAAAACTGCTTTAAAATGGCCAGTTTTTGCAAAAACCAGCATATAAGCCGAATCTCGCTTTATTCTATGCAGTTGCGTATGGAGTATTAGTTAGGAAACCATAGATATAGGAACCATTTTCTGTTTTTTAAAAGTATTTTTTCTTAATTTTATGCCATTTTTGACTAGGAAAATGAATTCTCCTTGGTAATATTCATACTCAGTATAATTATCAGCTATGCGTTCATTAATTTTTTTGAAGTGACACCTCTGTATATATATATATATATATATATATATTAGAACTCTGTACACACAACCAAATAAAGAGTCAGATAGCGATGAAAATGTGCGTCTGGAAAATTGGCATTAGTGTCTGTCCTTGTGTCCATTTTGTTTTATGTGCATATAAGCCGACCCCCCTGATTTCAGTACTGTACTTTATAGTTCTAAATTCGGCTTATATGCGAGTATGTACGGCATGTTTACCAATTAAAAAGATCAAAAGCGTTAACAAATCTTAGGTAAATTTATATAAGTATACCCATGAATATAAAAACCCAATCATTTTTACACATTTGAAAAATTAATTTTCAACAATCGGGATGGGTTAATATTTACTTTAAAAAAATTAGAATAAATTTTTGTTTTTACTTTGCAAAAAGTCAAGAGATTTGTATTTGATGAGATTAAACATTTAAATTTAAAAAAAAAAAGATTCAAATCTTTTATAGACATGAAAAAAGGTTGCGTGATACTTCTTTAGACATAACAATTGTTATCCCCCAAAACACTTAAAAAAGATACACTGATAATATATAATTTTAAAAAAAGGCAAAAACTGTATTTAAATTTATGCTGAAGATATCAATATATATCGAATTCCTAAAACATAAAATATTTTTATATCATATATAGAGTTTTCGGTAATAATTTAACACAAGCTTTTTTAAAACAATTTTTAGAGAAAAAAAATGTGTAATTCAAGGTCACGAAAAGGGGTAAATCTAAAGTATTTCTCTGACGTAGTAATTGTCCCTCAATTAACTTCTTTGGTGACAAAAGTGATATAATTAGTGATATTTTAGACTGTGTTATTTAATATCATGTTTGGAGGGGGGAAAAAGTAGTTTAGGAGCGTAAAAAAAAGGCAAAAAATGTGTTTAAATTTTTGCTGAAGATATCAACGTATATCGAATTCCTATAACATAAAATATTACTCTATCATATAGAGTTTTTGGTGTAAATTTAAGAAAAGCTTTTTAAAAAAATTTTTAGAGAAAAAAAGTTGTAATTCAAGGGCACGAAAAGGGGTAAATCTAAAGTATTTCTCTAACGTAGCATTTGTCCCTGAATTAACTTCTTTAGTTATAAAAGTAATATAATAGTAATAATTTAGACTGTATAATTTAATGTCATGTTAAGAGGGGGGGAGTAGTTTAGGAGCGCGAAAAGGAGTAGGGTAGGCCTATAATATATAGCAGATAAATTCATCTCATAACGTAATGTTGTTAGAAACGTAAATATTATTACATTCTAAAGTTATGAATTGTGATGAGTTTTTGAAAAAGCAGTTAGATATTATCGAAAAGGATCTACGATTATTAACCCGATAACATCGGTTTATTTTTATTCTAGTTAATAAGATTTAATTTAGTAATAATACAATTAAAAACAAAAGAAATATAATTACAAATCATCAACTTACAGAGTAGGCGAAAAATTTATACTGGTACACAGTTGTTAGTACAATGTGCCAATTAATAGTGATGAATGATCAATTCGAATAAACACATATGAGCACACAAAGTATGATACAATCGTCTCGTAAAGTTAATAATATCTATCTGAATCTCTCTACCTCTCTCCATGTCTGACAATCCCTTTATATATCCAGCATAAGCCCTGCCTTCCAGAAGCTACTCAGCATTTGTTTACGTTTCTAGAACAAATCGAGATCCTTTGACAAGATACTAGGAGATACACTAACCATGTTTAATTGGCGATCTTTAGTAAACACGATACATCAAAGACTAAGCCATGCCCACAACAAACGCTACCTGCTGCTAGGGATCTAATTTGGAGTGAAACAAAGTTCAAGCACGGAAAAAGTGTGCTACATAACACTGAAAATAATCATATTTATTTTAAAAACAATTATATTTCATATTTAACAGCCTTTCAATTGATTCTGCATTTAAAATGTAAATTAAAACTTTTTAACTTGTTAATTTACAAGCTAAACATGAAATGAAATGTTTTAGCTAGAATTTTATTGTCATTAAAATAGATCAACACAAAGTAAAATGTATTTTTAGATTTATTTTTAATATAATTCCTTTTTTCAATTATTTTTTTTTTTGGAGGGGAGGGGTAGAAAATGATGACATAATTAAAGAAGGGGTTCATTAAAAGTTTGACAGTTGTTGATTTGGGGAAAAAAGAGGGGGGGGTTGTCAAAATATGTTCAAAAAGTGTTTACGTAATTTTTGGACAACACCTTATGCCATATACTTAAGGTTCTTAGATTTAATCCAATTAATGCTCCATCCCCTACTAAAGTAACACGTAAATGATGTCTAATCTACTAAATCTTCCATTATAAGCACACAAAAAAGAGAAGAAAATGGCAGAATATAATTTCCGAATCTAAGGTAATTCCTTGAAAGAAAACAATAAGAAGATGACTGAGAAGTAAACGTGTAACAAAATGCTGGAAGGCATGATGATTGCATTTAACTTTTGCAATCACACCTAGATAAAATTTAAACATCACTGGTGCAGAAATTTAAAATGAAATTTATTATTAATTTAAAAAATCATTTGAGGAAATTT
>CAXITT010000046.1:2003388-2050888 GCA_964033795.1 Lymnaea stagnalis | reverse complement strand
GATGCAATCGATTCTGAATGAACACAGCGGTCATTTTAAGTGTTCAAGCTGTTCATTGTAAGCATATTGGAATATAACATGCATCTCAACACCCCCCACCCCAACCACTCCCTCCGACAGCTTAGACAGAACCACAGTTATGTTAATCATATGCATTGTATGCAAGTACCAATCACATTGGAATATTTTTTTTTCTTTCGGTCGATTAAATCACGTGATCGAATCGATCTGAGTTGATTTATAGGAACGTAGTGGCGAGATTAATCACTTCATTCTAAAGTTGTGTCACAGTGTCAACTCTGCTAGCGCCATCCCAGGTCAAGCCCAACTGCTTTAAGGACAGACACTTAACAAGGTAATTTTATGTTTCTGTTTTGTCAATTACAATATGTTATTCGCCTATTGGTGACATATAAAAGGCAGGCTATAGGTAAATAGCGTATTATTTCATGCGTACATTGTACTCCTCAAGCCGAGCATGCCTTGAGTACACATTTAGAAATGAACATATATATTTTAGATAATTGTTTTTAAAAATATGCTTTATAATTAAAACTAATGGTCTTTGTTAAGTAATGGTTAGTTATTCTACCATTCCGAGGAAACTTAATTACTATATTAAAATTTACCATACAACTAGAAATATTTTACACTGTATTGTTCGTCCCAGTCTATACAAGGCCTGCTAAACATACGGCCCGCGGACCACTCGCGGCCCGCCAGCACCCACTTTGTGACCCGCGAAGTAACAAAATATTCTTTATTCTTATTATTTTCTTAACAGCTTTCTCCTTGTCCTATTTTCTTTGGGCCCGCAAAAGTTTTTCATAAAGTATTACGGCCCACCTTAAGTTTTGAGTTGTGCAGGCCTTGTCAATACCATGACACCATACAGCTCTTACATCGCCATCTAAGTTGACATCAAACATTTTTTATTTGAAATGAGCCCCAAATCCAGACCCCCAATGACAACTTAAATATCTCATTCATCATCACCCCTACGACCATACCACATCCATACCACCACACCCCCACACCAAACCACCACACCCTACTACCACACCCTACTACCACACCCTATCACAACACCCTTACATTTAAACCACTACCACCTAATTCTACCACCACACACTTACCACCTTAATCCAAACGCCATAACCTAGTATGACTCTATTGTCTTCTAACCTTCTCTAATCCCGTTGTTACTTCTCTCGTGTTAAGTGCTTTTCATTTTATTTTTTTCTACTTGGGCCGCCTTAGCAAAAGTAATTAGGCCTTGTAGCACCTCTCATTTTTAATTTTTTTCTTACATGTTTGAATAATAACTTGTACACATTAGAAGTGTTATGCATAGAAATTTTCGAGTGCATTGTTTATGAAAGCCTGACATCAAAGCCCTTCTTTTCAATAGACTAGCGGTTGGGCCAAGAAGGGATTTGATGGCATTTTTTAGATACAATTTTTAGGTTTCAGTATTAAGAGGCAGGGGATGCGATAAAATGAATCTTGTTAACCTGGCGCAAAAGACTAGAGCTACGCCTCGGCCGGTGGCGCAGAAAGTGGAGTGGGGTGTTTGAACCTGGTACCCCTCCACTCCTCCGGAGAGATGTCTGAGGAAAAAAAAACTCTGCCATTGACCCAACATTGACCCAACTAAACACTTCTGATTAATCCGCAGTTTGACCATCGGTAACTCAGTTTTGAATGGTATTGTAATACGCTGATTCATAGACCATACACCATGAAGTCAACAGATTAGATGCTTAGACCATGGAGCCAACAGATTAGATGTTTAGACCATGGAGCCAACAGATAAGATGTTTAGACTTTAAGCCGACAATTAAGATCCACACATCATGAAGCCGACCGATTGGATCAGTAGACCATGAAGCCGACAGTTTTGATCCATACAACATAAAGACGACAGATCAGATGATACATGCAACGTGAAGCCTAAAGTTTAGATATACACAACAAAAGGCCAAAAGATTAGTTCCAACAACATGAAGCAAACCGATAAGATCCATACAACATAAGGCCAACAAATAAAATCCATACAACATGAATCCAACATAGCAGCATAGTCATAGCACTAACAGCTGGAGAGGAGATGACAGAGGAGAATCAGAGAAATGTAAATATTTCAGATCAAAGTTTATTCACGCTGTAGATTCTGATGTAACCTAAATGCACTCTAGCAACTTTAAAACATATTAATACCGCATTGACGCGATGTTCCTGGATTCTCGAAGCTCTAGACACTGCTGATAGTTTATGATTGGGGTCTCACGACAAAGGAGATCATCTGAACGCCATTGCGTTTCAACCAATGTCACTTTATAGCAATGGTCGGTGAAATTATTTTTTAGCAAATAAAAAATTTGCGAAAAAAATTATTTAACACCGATGTTACCATAACGATTTAAAACGAAGATAATTATAGTTTATTTATAGCATTCAAGATGGTGTACTGAATCTATGTATAGAAGTAATTTCCGAGTACAATTTATGTATTAATAATTTTAATCCACTGAATATCTAACATTTGCTTGCGCTCTGCGTGTCTTGAGAGATTAATTAGATAGTGTACGCTCTTCCCGCGCTTGACTTTGTGACGTATTGTTATGCTTCTTATGACGTTTTGCCTGCTCCCGTCGTCGGAAAATTAATTAGTTAAAAAAAAAAACTCGGGACGAATTTTTTTTTTTTTTTGAGAGCAAAATTTCTTTTCAACAACTTGTCAAGCCCCACATTTTTTGGTGTCAAACCCGATTTTTGGCCGAATGGCCGAGCCGCACTCAGGTCACCAAAGAACATCATTTTTCCGACCACTGTTCTAATCTGTTTTGTGACGTAATTCTTTTACCCCTTACAAACATCAACAAACAGAGGCCATTATATATCTAGGAAACAATAGCAAGCTGGAAAAGGGGACCGAAAACATCCCCCCAGCTGGTGTTTGGGAAATATATAGGTCTCAAAATTAGTTTTGAGCTACTTCAGTGTCTGGCTGTTTCTGAGAGCGTCAGGAAGTGTGTTCCAAAATTTTAAGCCAGCAAATGCGGAAGTGCGTTGTATAGAGAGTTTGCCACAATAGGATGAGTGGAGCTGTCTAGTGGGTACATAAGTCTTTATGAGCGCTTTGAGATAGGACGGCGCCAGGTCATGCAAGCAGCGGTAGCACAGAGTTGCAATTTTGTACTCTATGCAAGCGTGGACCGGCATCCAATGCAACTCTCTCAGAAGAGTTTAAGCATGGTTGAATTTGCGTTTGCAAAGATCAATGTGAACAGCGTCATTATGTGTTTTTTAAAATTTATACACAAGCGTAGCTGAAAGACTCACCATGAGAGCATTGCAGTGGTCCATGAGTGATAGCACGAATGCAGACATCAGCCTCTTTATTGCATAAAACGTTAAGAAAGGTCTGATGTGACCAATTCTTCGCAGCTCTAGAAAAATCGCCTTGCAAATCATGTTAATTTGATTTTACAAGAAGACATCCAGTTTCGCACTCTTTGAGCAAACTCAATCTGTATACCGGAGAGGATAACGGATGGTGTGTTATTTAGAGATTTTAGTTTTTCAGAATTAGCAATGGGGACCAGCTTGATCTTTTCATCGTTCAATTTGAGCTTGTTTATGTTCATCCAATGCTTAACTGACTCCACAGCCTCCTGTGCCCTACTAAGAGGCTGAGACAACTGAGAAGGCATCACAGACTGCTGAAGTTGGGTATCATCTGCAAACATGGTACATATAGCATGTCAAAGCAGCTTGATCGCTGCTTTAAGAAATGATCCATACAAAAATAAAACCAACAGAAAAACAGCTGTAGAAAAAAATCCAATCCAAAGAAACACAAGGGTTTACTTTTTACCTTGAGTTGTTCAATCAGTTTATACCTTACACCTACTGAACGACATCATTTCTGTATACAATCGGGCTGACCAGCTATGTGCGTAGTCACAGACAGGATATGAACCAGCGTGATTTCAATGATTAAAATGGTCTTGATCGAATTCACGTTGAAAATCGCAACAACAACTACAAAAACAAAAACAAAAAAAAGGGGGGGGGCACCGTTACGCATTTGCGGTATTTCCCAGAAAATAGCTTGTGAAAATAAATTCAAAAAAAGCCTTTTATTTTTCCTAACGGACATGTATGGAAAATAGTTATTTTTACGACATCAGTTTTGCCATTTAGAATGTATGTGTGTGGCCGTTGAAAGCTTCAAGACGACCACGAGGTAAATAGATATAAACCTTTGCGGATTATTCTTTTTCTTACATTTTCCCAAACGTTTGCACCTCCCCCTCCTAGGAATCATCGTGAAACTTCACCCAACCACGCCACAGTCTTGTCCGTTTAAACCTTCTCATTAGTTCCTAACAACAATTGAACTGCTTGCCTGTGCACGTAACCACAAAACTCTGGAAACGTTGAGGACCTTCATTTTGGTTTCATGAGCACAGCATTTAAATCTTTAAAAAGGTACTGCTAACAACCCTTGAAACAAGATGCGCATATTTGAAAGACATTTAAACTACAACTTTCTTTGTCTAGATTTCATTCATTCAAATAAATACATTATTCTAAAGGGAATTGCTTTCTTTGTGATGCCATTAAATTTTCTCATTAAAAAAAATATTTGAAAAGATAAATGTCATTAAAATAGTTAATTTTCTTTCAATTAAACTTTGATTTAATAGTATCAATTCAAAATGATATCCACTCCAGTAAGTTACAAATTTAATAAGCTTCTTAAAAGGGTACTGACATAGGTATCAGAAACGGTGAATGTAACACAAACTACACACATGTTGAGTGCAACTCTGTAAGGTTACTGACTACTCTGAGCAGAAAAAAAAATTCAAACACAAATGGTAACAATGTCAAGAAAGAAGGGATTTTATGGGGAATTAATTTAATCTTTAAATTAGAATGTTGAAAGCAATAGGGTAAAGGGTATTGACATGTATATCATGTAATACTTCGATTGAAGTTTTAAATTACGCACTTTGAGGACAAAGTTAATTTTCGCTATATATCTGAGGTGATTTAAGATTATTTTTTGTTTCTGGGTGGCTGGATGGTTGGGTCGAAAAATATTTGAATGACTAATCATCCCGTCAAGCTATCGATCTGGAACTTGGTACATACACTTCATGCCACTGAAAACACATTCGATCAAAATCTTCAGCCCATACTCCAAAGGCCGAAAAATCATTTTCCTGTATTTCAAGGGGAAGACAAAAGAAAATTCGCAAACTACGCAAAATGACTTTTTTTTTTGGGTCAAATATCGCCATTGAATTTTGTGCGTAACCTTTTTTTTCTTTTCTCAAACTTTTGTTGAAATAAATCTCCTTTATAAAAGTGGATGAGTCATATGAATATATATTAATTCAGTGGCCTGAAAAAAATAATGCGGTTGGGAGCCTAAAAGGGAAGAGGTGGGAGGGGGAGAATTAATCTGTATTGTTATAAAGAGTATAATATGCTGGGTGCTGGGTGACCGATTGCTCTCAACTGAGCAAATTTCAAGTTGGTGGTCTGGAGTTCAATTCCAGCCAGAGCTCAGTCAAGCAAAAACACCACCAGCACCCCGGGTAGATGGGACTCGTTAACCTTGGATGGCAACTCATCTAAGAGAAGGAAACTCTGAAATCAAACCCGGAATTAGAGTTAACATTGGTACAATGAAACATTCCGACAACTCCTGCGACGTCACTGGCGCCAAGCTGTATCATCCAAATGATGTTCCCAGCAGCGTGGAGCGAGGCGATTTGCTGTTGGGAACCAGCTTATAATCCTAGAAGAAGAATCCCAAGCCTTGTGGAATTCGTCCTGCGAAGACCACACCATCGTCACATTGTGACGGACGGATGCCAGCAATAAATATTCATGAACTTTTGTTTTCAACCCAACCCCCACCCTCCAATTGTTTATACAAAAATAACAAAATTTTAAGGGTTATTTTAAATGTAAAATTAACGCAATCTCTATCACCCAGACAGTCACAATGGGAAGGAAACATGTGTGTTTTATTCTCATTCTTACACTTATGATTCTTCCAGAGGCGAGAAGTGGTAAGTCCAACTTTATTAAAAAATGAATTAAATGTATTTGAATAATTATAAAAAAAATAAATATTAAAGGATCTAAGGTAAACACACAACAACAGACAGACAGACAGACAGAAACCAAGCACAAATCAAATCGATACATGGTTTCTCTATGCGTAGATTTGTATTTTATTATTATTATTTGAAATGTTGCGCTGAGTTCATCCTGGTTTGTGTCACTACATAAAACATACCAGTAAAATTTGTATTTTGTTATCCTTATATTAAATGTAAAAAAAAATATTTGAAAAGATTAAAAATAATTTTAAAAAATTAAGGAGAATATAATAGAAAAGTTTTTTTTTAAATTACAATTTGAATTGGTTAGAATGACGATATTGTGCTATATTAAGTGTACAACTTTATTCAATGGAACGGTCACTTATATTCAACGTGTGTTATTTTGTTTTAAAAATATTGTCATGAAGATAAATAAAACGAGTATTCTTAACACACAATAAAATACACAAATACTTAAATAAAGAAATCAGATATAAATATTGATAAAGATGGCTACGGGGATAAATTTAATCATTACACATAAAATAAAAAGTTCAATGAAATCATCCCCCCCCCCACACACACACACTTTTTCACCAATATTTTAAAAAAAATGGAACTAAAATGACATTATATTCACATCCCAATTTTAAGTAACATGCTCGGAGTCAGTGACTTTTCAAGCAGACGGCGCGTGTTACGTGTACTTTAACCAGCCACTTCCCTACGCACAGGCCGAGGTAAAGTTGCTTTACTTTGTGTTTATTGAATGAAAACGTACGAATGTGTGTTGTTTTAAAGTGTAATGACTGCAGGACATGACATAGATTTCTTTGTGAAGTATAATATAAACTATAATGATGGCTCTGCGACGCCTTTGGTAAAAAAAACACCAAAAAAAACAAACAATTCTATTATGTATCGGATTTTATTGAGCCTCTCATCTTGAAGAGATTAGTTTAAATGATTAAATTGTTAATACATTGCTAGGCTACTGTAGGCGTTTTTCTCAAGAGATTTCTTAATCAATAGATAGTAGACCGTAATCTTGTTGCTCAAAAATATTCTTAATGTATAGACAGTAGACCGTAGTCTTTTTGCTCAAACGTTTTCTTAATGAATAGATAGTAGACCGTAGTCTTGTTGCTCAAAAGTTTTCTTAATGTATAGATAGTAGACCTTAGTCTTCTTGCTCAAAGTTTTCTTAATGAATAGAAAGTACACAGTAGTCTTCTTGCTCAAAATTTTCTAAATGAATAGTTACGTACAGCCTTTTTATTTGAGAAGTTGTTAATGAATAACTATTTGACTATAATTTTATTACTCAAGAGGTTTTATGATACACATCCTTTTCCCTAAACGCTTCTTTTCCAATTGATTTGTTAATACCTAACTAGTGGATCTGAGACTTCTTCCTCAAGAGGTTTGTAAATGCCTAACTAGTAGACCTTAGACTTCTTATTCAAGAGGTTTTTAATGCCTAACTAGTAGACCTAAGACTTCTTATTCAAGAGGTTTTTAATGCCTACCTAGTAGACCTAAGACTTCTTACTCAAGAGGTTTGTAAATACCTAACTATTAGACCTTAGACTTCTTATTCAAGAGGTTTTTAATGCCTAACTAGTAGACCTAAGACTTCTTATTCAAGAGGTTTTTAATGCCTAACTAGTAGACCTAAGACTTCTTACTCAAGAGGTTTGTAAATCCCTAACTAGTAGACCTAAGACTTCTTACTCAAGAGGTTTGTAAATCCCTAACTAGTAAACCTTAGACTTCTTACTCAAGAGGTTTGTAAATGCCTAACTAGTAGACCTTAGACTTCTTACTCATAAGGTTTGTCAATGCCTAAGTAGTAGACCTTAGACTTTTTACTAAAGAGGTGTGTTAATACCTAACTAGATGACCTTTGACCTCTTTCTTAATTGGTTTATTTGGTTCATGCTTCTTTTATTGTCATTATGTTTTTTAGGGATAATAGCAACAACAAAAAAAGTGTAATCCAAAAATGCAACACATAAATGCACATAAAAGCAAAAGGGTTAACAAAGAAGCTTGCATCCTACCAGGTTATTTCATTTAAAAAATGGAACTATAATTTCAAAATAAAAATATGTCCTCAGTTTATTTGCCAAGCCAGCGGCAAAATTCTGGCAAAGGTGACGTTGCTCAGCGATGAGTTTTACCAAGAGTACATCAGTCAAGCAGGTAAGTCATAGAGCCCACGGAGTTCTCTTCTTTCTTTTTTTTTTTATTTCCCTTCCGCCTGCTTCCACCCGAGGGTTGTCAGGAACGTTCTTTGTTTGTTTTTTTTTGTTTCTTGTTTTTTTTCTTCCAGATTTCAACTTACTTTGTTTCACCCACTTCCTGACATTGTGTTCAACCGTGAGTTTGGTACTCGACCTTCGTTACTCTGACAGTTTCCAAACTATCTTAAAAATATATATATATATTTATTTTTTTTTCACATAAATTTTTTGTGATTTGAACATTAAAGAACACATCACATCAGCTCGTCATGTCGCTCTGCCAGCGGAAATGGTCACCCTAAGAGCCGGATATTTCAAAAAGTTGAAATGACGTCAGTTGAAACACAAAATATATATCCCGGGGAAAATGTTTTTTTTAAAATAAATATTGCAATTACACATGCGGATTTGAATTAGACAAGACAACTTTGCTATAGAAAGTTAGGTCAGATCTGTTAAAGTCATCCACCACATCATGATTTAACTTACACCCTATTATTATTATTATTATTATTATTATTATTCTAACAGAGTACATGAATTCTTGAATGCATTTATATTGCAGAGAGTAAATCTTGGATTGGTGCCAGCGATACTGTTCAAGAAGGAACCTGGGTGTGGGCAGCGGGCGGTGATGCGGGCTCAGAGTTGTCCACGCTCTGGCAGAGCAACAATCCAAGCAACACCACGGATGACTATGATTGTGCGGCCATCTCCTTCTATCCACAACAGCTTATAGATCCCGACGGCAATCCTTACGTTGGATCAGCAATTGGTATCATTGACGACGACTGTCACAATGAGTATCCACTTCTTTGTATGGAAAAAGGTATCTAATTTTATTTTTTTTTAAAATGGTGTCATCATGTGAAAATTTATCACATAGGGTCACGATAAAGACATCAAGTACATGGTCATCAAAGGAGAATAAAGCTATTTTATATTTAAAGTGAACCAAAACTTTGTTTCTAGTATCATTAGACTTGGAAAAGCCAAACAAATTCAAGATAAGCAAAGAATAAACAACAACCATCAGAATAACGTCAAGTATTTCTTTAAGGGGATTCTTGGTTATGTTGATCTGTGATTGACATGTGGCATTGCATTACAAAAACGCTAATTTGATATTCAAAATCCATTCTTTTGCTAGAGTTTAGATGAGATAATCTACGTTTCTGATAGAAAAAAAAACTAAGGCGCGTTTCATCAAGATCCCATTTGAAACTAAAAATATATTTTCATACATAATTTGACATATGCGATCACAACAAGCTCAAAAAACGACCCTGATACCACAGAGCCTACTACCGAGCCTACCATCGAACCTACCACTGAGCCTACCACCAAGCCTACCACCGAGCCTACCGCCGAGCCAACCACCGAGCCTACCACCGAGCCTACCACCAAGCCAACCACCGAGCCTACCACCGAGCCTACCACCGAGCCTACCACCGAGCCTACCACCGAGCCTACCACCGAGCCTACCATCGAGCCTACAACTGAGCCTACCACCTCCACCGAGCCTACCGCTGCGCCTACCCCCGAGCCTACCACCGAGCCTACAACCGAGCCTACCACCGCGCCTACCACCAAGCCTACCACCGAGCCTACCACCGAGCCTACCACCGAGCCTACCACCGAGCCTACCGCCGAGCCTACCACTGAGCCTACCACTGAGCCTGCAACTGAGCCTACCACTGAGCCTACTACCGAGCTTACCGCCGAGCCTACCACCAACACTGAGGCTTCCAAAGCCGGAGCTAGTGTGACATCTCTGACGACGTCTTCCGTCACACCTCTAACTGAAACCAATGCAATTATGACTACCAAACCTACCTTGATGAAATGTGGCGCCAACTGTATCGACTTCAATGTCCTATTGTTTTTAACATTGTGTGCGTTCATTTACCTAGTCATTTGAATGTGAGTGGTTGTTACTTTTTTATTTCATTATTTCCTGCTATAGAAGAAGTTACTACTTGCTTGTCAGAGTTTTAAATAAAATATTTTCTAATGATAAATGTGGGAGCCAGTTATTATCAAGATATTTCACTTGTTCTGTCTTTTTTTAAAGTTTTCAGTTCTTTTATGAATTATTTTTGCTCTGACAGAATTGTAAACAATATTTTTTTTTAAAATCTACACTGGAAAAAAAATTGAATAAAATCAGTAAAAAAATTATTATGATAAAGGCATATAGTTGGTGTTTAAGTTAATCTTCATGTTATTGACTTCAAGTGTTTGTGAGTCGTGACCTCCGTATTAGGAGTTCACATTGTTTAAAGTAATTTTTCGATGAAATTTTGTTTGAAGGGCATTTGTTCGAATGCAACAAAATAAATAGATTTTAGAAAATTAAATTTCAAACCAACTTTTATTCCACCAAAAATGCTTTGCACAACTGCCTTTCCAACAAAATATCTTCATGCTAATATCTATAAATAGTTCGGCACAAGTTATTAACATAAAAGCAGTAAGCTCTTCTTTTTTTGAGACAGAATTATAATTTTAAAAAAACCAAAAAAAAGTATACTTTATTGGGCGTCCGCAAGGAAGATTGTGTTATGTCAAATAGACAATTTAACTTAAATTGTAGAAATGTTTGTGCTAATCTTCCGGCGGCAACAAGATGGCGTAAAAAAAATTCAAAAGAACACAAAAGGAAGGACACATGGATTTTACAAGAAAATAATTGTTTGAAATAGTTCTTTCTTTGAAATATATGCTTAAAAATCTGAACAGGATCAGCATCTTTGTTTCGGATACGTAAATTTTTTCTCAACAACATTTCGTTAACAAAATCTCCATTGTCACTATACAAAGGATAAATTCCGGCTACAACAAGATGGCGGTATAATAATACACAATAGGAAGGAATCTCAGTGTATAGGCGCTTCAGTAAAGCAAGGGAGAAAGTTAAAAATGATTATTGGAAATTGGCTTCGGCGCAAGTAAATTCAAACTTTTAATTAATTTTAATTGTTTTGCGGTTTCATTCAGGATCAGAATGTATGCTATTATTAATGTATTTCTTCTTCTAAATACAACTACAATATAGATTTACTGTTAGGCTGAATAGGAAGAAGCCATCTTGTTCGGAAACATCCGGAAGTCTCTGTACTCAGCTCGCACATGGACAACGACGACAACCAAGACAACGATTCCAGGTTGAGGGTAGCCGAAAGGCATAGAACTTTCGGAAAAAAGGGGTTGTCCCCCATAGCATGTAAAGACTGGATCCGGCAAATTGTGAGGAAGAACCACTACTTGGTCAACGGACAAAAGGCGGAGACAGCACAGTGGTGTGCATCACTGAGAGCATGGCCAGACACGTAGAACACCATGGTCATTCACTGCATGGGTGACTAGGTGGTCGAATGGTCTAAACTGAGCAAACCTCAATTCCAGCCAAAGGCCGGTCAAGCAAAAACATCACCCCGGGTGCATGAGACTCGTTAACCTTGGTCGGCAACTCATCTAAGAGAAGGAAACTCTGAATTCAACCCCGGAGTTGGAGTCCCGTAAGCCGCATACAATGACAATTCCTGCAACCGTACCCATCCCTGGTCGTCTTGACGTAGAGTCTTGCCACTGGATATGGTGGGCCCGGACGAGAGAGCGAGGTTGACGCCGGGCAAATCTTTCTCACTTTAAACAAAAGTCACTAGTGCAAGTCATCAGTCACCGGACGAATCGATGGTCGTCGTCGATCCTCGACGGACGAACAACAAAATTATCAAAATTTTATGCATCTCAACACACGTCAGTTAAGTTTTTAATTTCCCAGTGCTTTTAAAAACAAAACATAACACGAGCTTCAAAATTAGTTGTGTGATATTAATTTTTTTTAAATTTGTTTTAATGAATTAGCTCTAACATATTTAACCATGTTATAAATATTTTCTAAGTAAAAATGTTTTCTTATTCTTGCAATGTCAATTAAAAAAATTGTTGAAATAACATGAGTAAGATTTTTAGATATTATATTCAACATAACGAATTGATACTTATGAATTTATTTTTTAATTTTTAATATGATACATATTTTATTTTACAAAATTAATTGACAATAAAACAAACTGAAAAAAGGCGTTATGTTTTATATCATTCAGTACTTCCTCTCTCAGTTCAATCGAACCATTTTTATTCAATCGTTTGTATTTTCGGTCTCTCCTGTGGATGAGCCAACGGATTTCAGCCGTGACCCATGCCTAATTTATCTTAGGTTTGGTGGTCCTGTGTGGTAGGATATTCTTCATTGCATCAGTGATTGCTGTCTTTAACTTCATCCACAGCTCTTCTGTTGTCGCTGTACCCTGAATCTCATGCATGTTTGAGCTCAGTTCTGTCGTTGCACTCCTCAGGCCATCCCAGTCTGCCTTGGCATAAATTTGGAGTTCTCCTATGATCTGTTTCTTTTTTTGTGTGTTGACCTGAAATTCACAATATGGTATACGGTGGTCTGATATCCCGGGGATGATCTCAACTTTTTGGACACGATGTGAACTGTTAGTGAGGAATAGGTCAAGAGTTTTTCCCTTCTCGGTGGTTCTTTAACCAACTGTTCCAGATCAATGTAATTAATCATCTCCATGAATTCTGAGAGTAGAACAGGGTACGATGACTTGGGCTTCAAGGCAGGAATCTGCTAGTTCCCACCAGGACAGTTAAAATTCCCTCCCATAAGGAGAAAAGCCTTCTTCCATTGTGGTGCTCTCTGAAGCGATACCTCGAGCCTCCCCAGGTTTGGTTCATCTGCTGTGTTGAGTCTGTAATATGCACAAACGTAAAATGTGCGTCTACCCTTCGATTTCACATACACCCACAGCTAGCTAATTTAGTCCAAAAAACGATGAATCAAAACTTAATGACTGGAATTCTATCATATTTATAGCAGAGCGTAAAAGAAAGAAACAGTTTTATCGCATTAAATTATGATAAGCATATGTTGAAAGGAACTGTGGTAATTATTGCACGTCCTCAGATAATTATGTTAACCATATCTTAACAGTCACTTCCATATGTAGAGAATATTAAGTACATCAATCTAAGTAACACGACTGCAGCTATTGCCCTGTAAGGCTCATACGCTTACATTTGTGTTCAAAGACGGTAACGTTTCAAAACATTAGCTCTATGGAAGTTGTTGGACATTATATCAGCCTTGCTTTGGGTGACTTTAAAATAAAAGAGGATAATCTTTTGACTGAACCAGAAATTTTGAGCAACTGGATTTGTGTATTTTAACACCCAGTCATTCCTCTATTACAAACACCATATTCAATGGGAACAGTTAGTTAATACGATAATTGGAGCGTCTCCGAGGTAACTTGGGGTGCGTCATCATGGTGTTTTGCCTCTTCGCGGCAGGGCAGACTAGAAGGGAGGGCAATCTCCTCAAGCTAAAAAACCCTGGACGACTCATGCCTCTAAACGCAACAGGAGTAATAAAGATGTAACATGATTACTTGTTGCCGATAATCGATATGAGGATTGGGTGGCGGTAAATCCCATACAGATGATTTTAGCTACGCGGCCTTGGAGAACGCCGTTCCCATGTGACAGTTTCGTCCCAAGTATGTCCCGAACATACTGACTTCCTGGACAGTGGGAGCTTGTAAAGCAGCAACTTTCCCTCGGAGTGGAAGCAAAGCCATCCTGACCCACAGGAGAGTGGACCGCGAATGCTTTAAACGCAGCGTTTTCAGTCGACCGGACGTCCCCCTGGCCAGGGGTGAGATTCTCTGCGCGCCACCGCATGGCCTGGTGGCGGGACGACCTGGCTTTGACCTGCGTGGGGGTGTGCCGGGGAGGGGGGTATTAAGAGCTCACGCTCCACGACACACCGACGCAATCTCCATATACGATGGTATTAGTTCATATGATGTATTTTTGGCTTGTTTATTCAGTACTTGCAATTAATAGTACTCGTTATTATGACGGCAGTTTGGGCATTTCCAGCAGATCATGCTTACATTTTATTTTATATTAAAAGGAACTTAAATTAAAAATTAAACTTTAATTTAAGGACAAAATTAAAGATTGAATTTTAACTGTTTAATTTTTTAGGTTTTTCCCAGATATGTTCGTCTTTCTCCAAGGGTCACTAAATTGTGTTATAATTTTTCTGAAAAAGTAAACAAAGTCAGAAAGTAACACGGTAATAAATGTGTAACATAAGAAATGAATCAAATAATAATTGAGTACGCTAAAAATTTGAAATATTTATCGGGCTTGTCAGCTTCTCGTAAGATTGGCATTCATATCTTAACTTACCCTATCTTATCTTAAACTGCTTTGTGTTCATATCATGATTCAGAAAATACTTCAGGTGTTGCTTGAAAGATTGGGAAAACTTCGGATAGCTTTTATTTCAAATGGGACATAACACTCATAAAACTGGGGTTTCATATGATTTTCATTAGTTATGTCCCTTCCCTGGCGGATGTTAAGTACTTGAATGCATGTTGTGATTGCGTGTTGCTTGGAGAGTATTTTGGAAATAAGAGTTATTAAATGCTTTGTATCTTGTGACGTATTGTGTGAATGGGGATATGCCTCATTATTATTGAGTAGTGTTTTTCTTGGAGTAATGGCAGTTGAGATTTATTTAATAAAGACACTCTACTTTAATATTAATAATCAATGATTTGTGAAGTGAATATAATGAAACCTCTAGACAGAACGAAGTCATTGATCATTCGGGTCGAACTGGGTTCGTAACAATCGGGAGGTTCCTTCGGAATTGTGCTCATCTGAGATAATTGCATCGTGTGATTGTATTCCGATGGTCATGTGACTGCCGTGAGCATTTACTTCTGAACTGCATCCCGCTTGAGCAGATCTATGCTGTACTGTCGTGGCTTCATGCTGCTGTATCTGTGTGCTGCTAGTCATGCATCCTGCTGTGTCCGTATCCTGCTGTCATGCATTCCGATTGAGCGGGCCTTACGCTGTCCTGTATCCTGCAGTGCCTGGATGCTGCTGTATTTGTGTGCTGATGATCCTAGATCCTGCTGTCCTGCATCCCTATTTAGCGGATTTGACGCTGCATTGTATTCTGTCGTGCCTGCATGCTGCTGCGCTGATTCCCAGTTTGAATGTAGGCCAATGCCTGGCCTGATTCAAGCTTGGCCCGAATCCCACTCGGCCTGCATCCTGCTACCACTGCATGCGGCTGTGCTGTTTCCCTCTTTGACGGCTTGCCGCTGCCATGCCTGTATCCTGCTGGGCCGTTATTTCATTGTGACTGCATCCAAATATTACTATTTACTGATCTGGCTGTACCTTGATATGACCTTGTACTCGTGTCCGTTCAGTGACAAATGTGATCCAGAGATTCGTGATGGATCTTTATTGTTATCTTTATTGGTAGGTAAGATTTTGTTTCTATATATAGGTATATATCATTTTTGTGTTATATAACCTATTTAAAATTATTATTTTAGACTGTTGTTCTTGTTAAATTGATTATATAAAAGATGGGAGCCACGAGTGTAGATAAAACATTGATCTTAGAAGTAAGGAAGTTTGGAGAGGACCTAGTTTATATAGACGAGGCTCTTACTAGGTGGATGCAACGGAAACTGATAGAAAAAGATCGGCTAGATCGGGAGGAGAGGGATAAAGAACGAGATAGACAAGTTAGGCTGGAACGGGAAAAACGGAAAAGAGAAGATAGGCTAGAACGGGAAAAACTGGGTAGACAAGAAGGCTGGAACGGGAAGAACGAGAAAGGCAGGATATGCTAGAACGGGAAGAACATTATAGACAAACTAGAGAACGAGATAGACCATATAGGCTAGAACAGGAAAAACAAGAAAGACAAGTTAGGCTAGAACAACTGGCACAGGAGCTGGCACAAGCAGAGTTGAAGTTGCAGGAAAAGCATAATATGTGGAGAGAGGAATTAAGTAAAAAAAAACAACAACATGTGGCTGAAGTTGAGAAATTGAAGAAAGAGAGACAGAGAAATGAGATTCATACGGTTGAGGAAACCGGGAGGCCGTGGGTGAAAGTTAAAAAGAGTAAAATCGTTTTCGAAAATGAGCGTTAGGAAAATATTATTGCAGTTGTGGAGGAACTTAGGAATCCCGAGGAATGTAGTGCCAATGTAACGGAGGATAGGGAGTCAGAGTTATCTTTTGTGGCAATTAACGAAGTAAATGACCATATGGTTGAGATTACGGAAGCCAGGAATTTTTTTAATGTAGCCGATAGTCAAGTGTCAGTTAGGAATTTTGCTAGCCAGGATGTAGAAAAATTGGGTGCTGAATGTGAGAAAATTGACGCAGTGGTACTGAAAGTAGGCATAGCACAGTATAGCCTCGAGCATGTTTCATTTGACATAGAGACTGTAGATGGAACTGGTTTGGTACCAGAGGAAGATACTGAGTTTGTACATAAATAAGATGTTGATTTATTACATGAGGAATATGTTGCTTTTTGTTGATTTTGTACAGCAAGGACGAGTTGGTTTAGTACAAGAGGGATTTGTTGATTTTGTACAGCAGGGAGATGCAGGTTTGTTTCAAGAGGGATTTGATGATTTTGTACAGCAGGTAGATGTTGGTTTGGTACAAGAAAGAGATGTTAATATTATTAAGAATTGGAAAGCTACGGAGAGTACGAGGAAGAGGTCGTGAGCTTGTCAAGAGGACGTAAGTTCAACAAAGTAGAGGTCATTGGAGATCACCTTAAGTGGGGCTACAAGTGTAGAAGTCCACTCGGTGAATTTTGTGGTGAGGGAGACACGGGCTGCTCGAGGACTGAAAGCCGTGTTGGTGCCGAGATTAACATTGTAATCCTTATTAGGAACATTACGCAGAGGGTGTGAGTTGTTTCGCTAAGATTGGGCTAGGAGAGAACTTTTGTTTGAATGTTCATATGTGTGATATCTTTTATCATGCGAGCCAGAAGTGCTCAAAGTTTGAGAGCCATGATAGCTCAAACTTTAAGTTTCCATTTCTTGAGATGATGTAGGTTTTCCATGAATTGGGAGGTGAGGTTGTTGATGTTGTTGTCATTATAACTGATTTATTTCAAGAGAGCATTCATTGTTCTGATTGTGTTAATTATTATAATTTTGATGATTTTGATATTGTTATATTTAAGAATTTAAATGTGGAATTTTTTTTTTTATTTGTGAGTTGACAGAGTGTCCAAAGAACAACGTGTAATGAAACAAGAGAGAATTGAGGGGGTAGAGTTAAGCTGCTTGCAAAATGTGCACGTTTTTTGTCAGGCGACAACATCCCGCCCTCTTTTAATGTCAATATCAGACTGTATTTTAATATTAATAATCAATGTTTTATGAAGTGATGTTCGGTGGAAAGAGAGAAAGGGAAAGAGACAGACTTTGAAGGGAGTACAAGCAGTGCACCAGGGGAGGCCCACAAAATAATGATACATTGTTTTAATCCAGTGGTGTGTGAATTCTTACAATGCGTACATTATTTTCTGCAGGGACTTGTTAGAAGGTTGTTGTTTTTTTTAATGTTCTTATCCTAATAAAATGATGATATATGTATTTTTATTACATTATAAAATATGTTTTCAGATTAATTACTTAAGCAATAAACTCTAAGCACTACTTTGATATCATCGCGTCAAGTATGCTAGCGCCAACCAATTCAAAACCAGGTCGCAAACACAACTGCTTTTAGGACATACACTTAAAAATGTAAATTTATGTTGTTATAATTGTTGGACTTCATTCAAGATGTGTAAATGAAATATAAGATCAAATTATGTTGAACCCGTCTATAAATTCAAGTTTAAAACATGTTTTTCCCTTCTCTTTCATAAATTTCATATTTCTGCTTTGTCAATTATAATATAGTATTCACATTATTTCGTGCGGTCACTGAACTCCTCGTGGATAGCGTGACATAAGTTCACAGTTAGTCATGAAATAGTTGTATACGTATCTTAAAAATACAATATATAATTTCAAACAATGACGTTTGTTTAGTAGTTTTTTTGTATTATTCTACCTGTCCCAGGCAAACTGAATTTCTATGTTACATGTGACCATTCATGTAGAAATATTTTACAACTGTTTGTTTGTCCCAGTTTTTAACATTGACATTCAATTGTCTCTACACCATCGACAGTATATTTCTTTCATGTACATCTAAGTTGGCGTAATACATTATTTTTAAAAACCAAGCCCCGATTCCCGACACACATCTCATTCATCTTCACCCTATCACCACACTACTATCACTAAATTCCTACACCACGACCGCCATACCCTACGACCACACCCTAACCGTAAACCCCTACTTTTAAACCCTTACCACCACATTCTTACCACCTTAATGCACACCCCAAACTCTATATTCCTGATATGACTCTATTTTCTTCTAGCCTTTTCGTATACTGTTGTTACTTCTTTCTAGTTAAGTGGTTTTCAATTGAATTTTTTTTCTAGTGGGACCACCTTCGTATACTGTTGTTACTTCTCTCTAGTTAAGTGGTTTTCAATTTAATTTTTTTTTCTAGTGGGACCACCTTAGGAAATGTAATTTAGCCATGTGACGCCAATCCTTTTTTATCTTGTTTCCAACATGTTTAAATAGTCACTTATACACATAAGATGAGTTATGAAAACATGTCCATGTACATTTTTTTTTCAAAAACTAACTTCAAGCCATTTTTGGCAACAGACTAACGGGTGTGCAATGAATGGCTTTCATGAAATTTAATAGATACCATTATTAGGTGTCAGAGTTAAAAGGGAATGCATGCATAATGAATCTTGTTAACCTGGCGCCAAAGACTATAGCTACGCCTCGGCCAGTGGCGCAGAGAGGTTTGGGGGTTGGTGGTTAACCCAGGTGTCACATTTCTTTATATTTAAGCGGGAATTTTCGGACGACTGAATATTTTGTAATGGAAACAAAATGTGCCCATTCTGTCGCCATAAGGGCTAATCCATTAGGCACTGTATCCATCAACACCAAAAGTGTCTATTATTTTCATCGGCAAGTTGGATAGAAATAGAGGCGTAAGATTGTAATCACCCCTTCCCCCTCCCACAAACTGCCACTTATCCAACAAAAAACTTCTTAACGTCTGACCAATCCG
This sequence comes from Lymnaea stagnalis, assembly GCA_964033795.1. Lineage (NCBI taxonomy): Eukaryota > Metazoa > Mollusca > Gastropoda > Lymnaeidae > Lymnaea > Lymnaea stagnalis. Next base: position 2,031,420 of record CAXITT010000046.1, on the reverse strand, counting down.
CATTGTGTCAATCAGCAACTCAGTTTTGAAAGATACCCGTCATGCACTGCGGTCAGGTTGTGTCCCAGAGTGCTGCATGGCAGGTGCCAATCATCTGTGATTGGTAGACCATGAATATGTTCATTTAAATGGCAGCACTCTTCTTTCTATTAAAAAACCCTTTGATCACTGGATTAAATGAAGTGACAAAAATCTATTTCAAGTCCATTTCGTTCTAATAGGTTTGTGGATAAAACATATTGTCTCATGAAATCAATTCAACAACACAAAATTGTTTTGTTGATAGTGTACAAATGGACTAAATACATGATGCAGCTACAATCGACAGTGACGTGTAATAAATGTATGTCTGTATATGTACTTTTAGTATTAAACACATTCCTTTTACCAAAGTTCTTGGCAGCGTGCGATGAGGCTAATAATGTCCTTTTTATATCCAAATTATTGTAGTATTTTGACATGACTTGAAATAACAAGAATTTTTCAGACATTTTTTGCGGCACATCTGAAATCATCTCGCGGCACACTCATGTGCCGAGACAAACTGGTTGCAAGTCTCAGAATATGAACGTACGTGACAGGCTTTAAGTTTGAGACTCAAAGCATTTTGAAATTAAGATGCAATCGATTCTGCAATGAACACAGCGGTCATTTTAAGTGTTTTAGCTGTTCATTGTAAGCATATTGGAATATAACATGCATCTCAACACCCCACACCCCAACCCCTCCCGCTGACAGCTTAGACTGAACCACAATTCTGTTAATCATATGCATTGTATGCAAGAACCAATCAGGGTGGAATATTTTCTTCCTTTCGGTCGATTAAATCACGTGATCGAATCGATCTGAGTTGATTTATAGGAACGTAGTGGCAAGATTAATCACTTCATTCTAAAGTTGTGTCACAGTGTCAAGTCTGCTAGCGCCATCCCAGGTCAAGCCCAACTGCTTTACGGACAGACACTTAACAAGGTAAATTTTTGTTTCTGTTTTGTCAATTACAATATGTTATTCGCTTATTGATGACATGTACAAGGCAGGCAATATGTAAATAGCGTATTATTTCATGCGGACATTGTACTCCTCAAGCCGAGCATGACTTGAGTACACACTTAGAAATGAATATATATTTTAGATAATTGTTTCAGAAAAATGCTATATAATTAAAACTACTGGTGTTTGTTAAGTAATGGTTAGTTATTCTACCATTCCGAGGAAACTTAATTACTATATTAAAATGTATCATTCAAATAGAAATATTTTACACTGTATTCTACGTCCCAGTCTATACAAGGACTGCTCAACATACGGCCCGTGGGCCACACGCGGACCGCCAGCAACCACTCTGTGGCCCGCGAAGTAACGAAATATTCTTTATTCTTATAATTTTCTTAACAGGTTTTCACTTGTCCTATTTTCTTTTGGCCCACCTCAAGTTTTGAGTTGTTCAGGCCTTGTCAATACCATGACACCTTACAGCTCTTACATCGCCATCTAAGTTGACATCAAACATTTTTTATTTGAAATGAGCCCCAAATCCAGACCCGCATGACAACTTAAATATCTCATTCATCATCACCCCTACGACCACACCACATCCATACCACCACACCCCCACACCAAACCACCACACCTTACTACCACACCCTATCACAACACCCCTACATTTAAACCACTACCACCTAATTCTACCACCACACACTTACCACCTTAATCCAAAAACCATAACCTAGTATGACTCTATTGTCTTCTTACCGACTCCGATCCCGTTGTTACTTCTCTCGTGTTAAGTGCTTTTCATTTTATTTTTTTCTACTTGGGCCGCCTTAGCACAAGTAATTAGGCCTTGTAGCACCTCTCCTTTTTAATTTTTTTCGTCTTACATGTTTGAATAATAACTTGTACACACATTAGAATCTTTTGCATACAAATTTTCGAGTACATTGTTTATGAAAGCCTGACATCAAAGCCCTTCTTTTCCCCAGACTAGCGGTAGGGCCAAGAAGGGATTTGATGGCATTTTTTAGATAACATTTTTAGGTTTCAGTGTTAAGAGGCAGGGGATGGGATAAAATGAATCTTGTTAACCTGGCGCAAAAGACTAGAGCTACGCCTCGGCCAGTGGCGCAGAAAGTGGAGTGGGGTGTTTGAACCTGGTACCCCTCCCCTCCTCCGGAGAGATGTCTGAGGAAAAAAAAACTCTGCCATTGACCCAACTTAACACTTCTGATTAATCCGCAGTTTGACCATCGGTAACTCAGTTTTGAATGGTATTGTAATACGCTGATTGATAGACCATACACCATGAAGCCAACGGATTAGATGCTTAGACCATGGAGCCAACAGATTAGATGCTTAGACCATGAAGCCGACAATTAAGATCAACACATCATGAAGCCGACAGATTAGATAGTAGACCATGAAGCCGACTTATTTGATCCATACAACAGAAAGACGATAGATCAGATACATGCAATATGAAGCCAAAAGATTAGATATACACAACATAAAACCAAAAGATAAGATACATACAACATGAAGCCAAAAGATTAGATATACACAACAAAAAGCCAAAAGATTAGTTCCAACAACATGAAGCCAACCGGTAAGATCCATACAACATAAGGCCAACAAATAAAATCCATACAACATGAATCCAACATAACAGCATAGTCAAAGCACTAATAGCGGGATAGGAGACGATAGAGAAGAATCAGAGAAGTGTAAATATTTCAGATCAAAGTTTATTCACGCTGTAGATTCCGATGTATGCTAAATGCACTCTAGCAACTTTAAAACATATTAATATCGCATTGACGCGATGTTCCTGAATTCTCGAAGCTAAAGACACTGCTGATAGTTTATGATTGGGGCCTCACGACAAAGGAGATCATCTGAACGCCATTGCGTTTCAAAGAGTGTAACTTTATAGCAATGGTCGGTGAAATTATTTTTTAGCAATTACCCCATGAAAAAATTATTTAACATCGATGTTACCACAACGATTTAAAACGAAGATAATTATAGTTTATTTATAGCATTCAAGATGGTGTAATGAATCTATGTAAAAAAGTAATTTCCGAGTACAATTTATGTATTAATAATTTTAATCCACTGAATATTTAACATTTGCTTGCGCTCTGCGTGTCTTGAGAGATTAATTAGATAGTGTACGCTCTTCCCGCGCTTGACTTTGTGACGTATTGTTATGCTTCTTATGACGTTTTGTCTGCTCCCGTCGTCTGAAAATTAATTAGTTAAAAAAAACAGCCTCGGGACGAATTTTTTTTTTTTTTGAGAGCAAAATTTCTTTTCAACAACTTGTCAAGCACTTTGTTATGATTCTTATGACGTTTTGTCTGCTCCCGTCGTCTGAAAATTAATTAGTTAAAAAAAACAGCCTCGGGACGAATTTTTTTTTTTTTTTGAGAGCAAAATTTCTTTTCAACAACTTGTCAAGCACCACATTTTTTGGAGTCAAAGCCGATTTGTGGCCGAATGGTCGAGGCGCACTCAGGTCACCAAAGAACATCATTTTTCCGACCACTGGTCTAATCTGTTTTGTGACGTAATTATGTTACCCCTTACAAACATAAACAAACACAGGCCATTATATATCTAGGAAATAATAGCCAGCTGGAAAAGGTGTTAGAAAACATCCCCCCCACCAAGTAGGTGTTTGGGAAATATATATGTCTTCAAATTAGTTTTGAAAAACTCCAGTGTCTGGCTGTTTCTGAGAGCGTCAGGAAGTGTGTTCCAAAATGTTAAGAAGCAAATGCGAAAGTGCGTTGTATCGAGAGTTTGCCACAATAGGATGAGTGGAGCTGTCTAGTGGGTACATAAGTCTTTATGAGCGCTTTGAGATAGGACGGCGCCAGGTCATGCAAGAAGCGGTAGCAGAGTTGCAATTTTGTACTCTATGCAAGCGCGGACCGGTACCAATGCTACTCGCCCAGAAGAGTTTTAGCATGGTTGAATTTGCGTTTGCAAAGATCAATGTGAGCCGCATCATTCTGTGTTTTTTCAAATTGTATACAAAAACGTAGCTGAAAGACCCACCATGAGAGCATTGCAGTGGTCCATTCGTGATAGCACGAATGCAGACATCAGCCTATTTGTTGCATACAACGTTAAAAAAGGTCTGATATTACTAATACTTCGCCGCTCTAGAAAAATTGCCTTGCAAATCATGTTAATTTGATTTTACAAGAAGACATCCAGTTTCGCACTCTTTGAGCAAACTCAATCTGTACACCTTAGAGAGTAACGGATGGTGTGTTACTTACAGATTTTAGTTTTTCAGAATTAACAATGGGGATCATCATGATCTTGTCATCGTTAAATTTGAGCTTGTTTATGTTCATCCAATGCTTAACTGACTCCACTGCCTCCTGTGTCCTACTAAGAGGCTGAGGGAACTGAGAAGGCATCACAGACTGCTGAAGTTGGGTATCATCTGCGAACATGGTATATATAGCATGTCAAAGCAGCTTGATCGCTGCATTAAGAAATGATTCATACAAAAATAAAACCAACAGAAAAACAGCTGCAGAAAAAAATCAAATCCAAAGAAACACAAAGGTTTACTTTTCACCTTGAGTTGTCTCATCAATCCATACCTTACACCTACTGCACGACATCATTTCTATCTACAATTGGGCTTATCAGCTATGTGCGTATTCACAGGCAGGATATGAACCAGCGTGATTTCAACGATTAAAATGGTCTTGATCGATTTCATGTTGAAAATCGCAACAACGAAACTACAAAAACAAAAAGGAAGGGGGGGGGGGCACCCGTACGCATTTGCGGTATTTCCCCAGAAAATAGCTTGTGAAAATAAATTCAAAAAAAGCCTTTTATTTTTCTTAAAGGAAATGTATGGAATATAGTTATTTTTACGACATTTGTTTTGCCATTTAGAATGTATTTGTGTGGCCGTTCAAAGCTTCAAGACGACCACGAGGTAAATAGATATAAACCTTTGCGGATTATTCTTTTTTCTTACATTCTCCAATACTTTTGCTCCTCCCCCGCCTAGGAATCACCGTGAAACTTCACCCAACCACGCTACAATCTTGTCCGTTTAAACCTTCTCATTAGTTCCTAACAACAATTGAACCGCTTGGCTGTGCACGTTTCCACAAAACATTAAGGACCTGCATTTTGTTTTCATGAGCACAACAGTTAAATCTTTAAAAAGATACTGCTAACAACCCTTGAAACAAGATGCGCATATTTGAAAGACATTTAAACTACAACTTTCATTGTCTAGATTTCATTCCTTCAATTAAATACATTATTCTAAAGGGAATTGCTTTCTTTGTGATGCCATTAAATTTTCTCATTAAAAAAAAATATTTGGAAAGATAAATGTGATTAAAATAGTTAATTTTCTTTCAATTAAACTTTTATTTAATAGTATCAATTCAAAATGATATCCAATCCAGTAAGTTACAAATTTAATAAGCTTCTTAAAAGGCTACTGACATATGTATCATAAAAAGTGAATGTAACGCAAACTACACATATGTTGAGTGCAACTCTGTTAGGTTACTGACAACTCTAAGCAGAACAAAAAATTTAAACACAAATGGTAACAATGTCAAGAAAGACTAATGGTAACAATGTCAAAACTAAGACCATCGGTGAACGCTCCTTCTACTTCCATGGGCCCACGTTCTGGAACCAGCTTCCCTTCCATATCCGTCATTGTGAAACCTCGTCCGTTTTCAAAAAGTCCCTTAAAACTAATCTGTTTAGGTCCGCCTATGACCTGTGATGCACCCTCCTTGCCCTGCCCCATTTTCTGTTTCGGGTTGATCCTGAAGTATGGTCCAAAAACGTGTCAAAGTGTCCTGGTTTTGTAGCCATTTTCGTTGTTTCTATAGTATGGTAGTTGCTGTTCTAGTGTCTCATTTTTATTTTACTTAGTTTACATGTTTTTAATAATTGTAAAGCGCTTAGAGCTTTATGGTAAGCGCTATATAAAAATGCCTAAATAAATAAATAAATAAAGAAGGGATTTTACGGGAAATTTATTTACATCTATAAATTAGAATGTTGAAAGCAATATGGCATAGGGTATTGACATGTATATTATGTAATACTTCGAGTGAAGTTTTAAATTACGCACTTTGAGGGCATAGTTTATTTTCGCCATATTTCTGAGGTGATTTAAGTTTATTTTTTGTTTCTGGGTAACTGGATGGTTGGGTGGAAAAAATATTTGAATGGCTAATCATCCAGTCAAGCTATCGATCTGGAACCTGGCATATACACTCCATGCCACTGAAAACACATTCGATCAAATTTTCAGCCCATAATCCAGAGCCGAAAAATCATTTTCCTGTATTTCAAGGGGAAAGCAAAAGAAAATGCGCAAACTGCGCAAACTGACTTTTTTTTTTGGTCAAATATCGCCATTGAATTTTGTGCGTAACATTTTTTTTTCTTTTCTCAAACTTTTGTTGAAATAAATCTGCTTTATAAAAGTGGATGAGTCATATGAATATGAATTAATTCAGTGGCCTGAAAAAAATAGTGCGGTTGGTGCCTATAATGGAGGAGGTGGGAGGGGGAGAATTAATCGGTAGTGTTATAAAGAGTATAATATGTTGGGTGCTGGGTGACCGATTGCTCTCAACTGAACAAATTTCAAGTTGGTCGTCTGGAGTTCAATTTCAGCCAAAGCCCAGTCAAGCAAAAGCATCGCCAGCGCCCCGGGTAGACGGGACACATTAACCGTTAACTCATCTAAGAGAACGAAGCTCTGAAATCACACCCGGAATGGGAGTTCCGAAAGGTGGATAACATTGGTACAATGAAACATTCAGACAACTCCTGCGACGTCACTGGCGCCAAGCTGTATCATCCAAATGATGTTCCCAGTGGCGTGGAGAGAGGCGATTTGCTGTTGGGAACCAGCTTATAATCCTACAAGAATAATCCCAAGCCTTGTGGAATTCGTCCTGCGAAGACCACACCATCGTCACATTGTGACGGACGGATGCCAGCAATAAATATGTATGAACTTTTGTTTTCAACCCCACCCCCACTCTCCAATTGTTTATACAAAAATAACTAAATTTTAGGGGTTATTTGAACTGTAAAATTAACGCAATCTCTATTACCCAGACTGTCACAATGGGAAGGAAACATGTGTGTTTTATTCTCTTTCTTACACTTTTGACTCTTCCAGAGGCGAGAAGTGGTAAGTCCAACTTTATTAATAAATGAATTAAATGGATTTAAATAATAATAATAAAAAAAAGAAAGAAATATTAAAGGATCTAAGGTAAACACACAACAACAGCCCGTAGATAGAAACCAAGCACAAATCAAATCGATACATCGTTTCTCTATGCGTAAATTTCTATGTTATTATTATTTTAAATATTGTACTGAGTTGACCCTGGTTTGTGTCAATACATAAAACATACCGGTAAATTTGTATTTTATTATCCTTATATTGAATGTAAAAAAAAAATTTTTAAAAGATTAAAAATAATTTTAAAAATTAAGGAGAATGTAATTGAAAAGTTTTTGTTTCCATTACAATTTTAATGGGTTAGAATTACGATATTGTGCTATATTAAGTGTACATTTTTATTCAATAGACCGATCACATATGTTCAATATGTGTTATTTTTTTAAAAATATTGTCATAAAGATAAATAAAACAAGAATTCTTAACACACTATAAAATACAAATATACATATGCTTAAATAAAGAAATCAGATATAAAATATTGATAAAGATGGCCACGGGGATAAGTTTAATCATTTACTTGAAATAAAAAGTTCAATGAGCAACACACCCCTCCTTTTTCCCCAATTGTTTTTTTTTTTAATTGAACTAAAATGACATGATATTCACATCCACATTTTTAGTAACATGCTCGGCGTCAGTGACTATTGAAGCTGACGGGGCGTGCTACGTGTACTCCAGCGAGTCTCTTCCCTACGCAATTGCCGAGGTAAAGGTGCTTTACTTTGTGTTTATTGAATGAAAACGAACGAATGTGTGTTGTTTTAAAGTGTATTGACTGAAGGACATGACATAGATTTCCTTGTGAAGTATAATATAAATTTTAATGATGGATCTGCGACGCCTTTGGTAAAAAGAAACAACAACAACAACAACAAAAACTCTATGATGTATCGCATTTTATTGAGCCTCTGATTTTCAAGAGATTAGTTTTAATGATTAAATTGTTAATACATTGCTAGGCTACTGTAAGCGTTTTTCTCAAAAGATTTCTTAATCAATAGATAGTAGACCGTAGTCTTCTTGCTCAAAAAGTTTCTTAATGAATAGATAGTACACCGTAGTCATCTTGCTCAAAATTTTCTTAATGAATAGAAAGTACACCGCAGTCTTCTTTTTACTTAAAGATTTTCTTAATAAATAGATAGTACACCGTAGTCATCTTGCTCAAAAGTTTCTTAATGAATAGATAGTACACCGTAGTCTTCTTGCTCAAAATTTTCTTAATGAATAGATAGTACACCGCAGTCTTCTTTTTACTTAAAGATTTTCTTAATAAATAGATAGTACACCGTAGTCATCTAGCTCAAAAGTTTCTTAATGAATAGATAGTACACCGTAGTCTTCTTGCTCAAAATTTTCTTAATGAATAGATAGTACACCGCAGTCTTCTTTTTACTTAAAGATTTTCTTAATAAATAGATAGTACACCGTAGTCATCTTGCTCAAAAGTTTCTTAATGAATAGATAGTACACCGTAGTCATCTTGCTCAAAAATTTTCTTAATGAATAGATAGTACACCGTAGTCTTCTTTTTACTTAAAGATTTTCTTAATAAATAGATAGTACACCGTAGTCATCTTGCTCAAAAGTTTCTTAATGAATAGATAGTACACCGTAGTCTTCTTGCTCAAAAATTTTCTTAATGAATAGATAGTACACCGTAGTCTTCTTGCTCACAAATTTTCTTAATGAATATACACCGTAGTCTTCTTGCTCAAAAATTTTCTTAATGAATAGATAGTACACCGTAGTCATCTTGCTCAAAATTTTCTTAATAAATAGATAGTACACCGCAGTCTTCTTTTTACTTCAAGATTATCTTAATGAATAGATAGTACACCGTAGTCATCTTGCTCAAAATTTTCTTAATGAATAGATAGTACACCGTAGTCTTCTTTTTACTTAAAGATTTTCTTAATGAGTAGATAGTACACCGTAGTCATCTTGCTCAAAATTTTCTTAATGAATAGATAGTACACCGTAGTCATCTTGCTCAAAATTTTCTTAATGAATAGATAGTACACCGTAGTCATCTTGCTCAAAATTTTCTTAATGAATAGATAGTACACCGTAGTCTTCTTGCTCAAAAATTTTCTTAATGAATAGATAGTACACCGTAGTCATCTTGCTCAAAATTTTCTTAATGAATAGATAGTACACCGTAGTCATCTTGCTCAAAATTTTCTTAATGAATAGATAGTACACCGTAGTCATCTTGCTCAAAATTTTCTTAATGAATAGATAGTACACCGTAGTCATCTTGCTCAAAATTTTCTTAATGAATAGATAGTACACCGTAGTCATCTTGCTCAAAATTTTCTTAATGAATAGATAGTACACCGTAGTCTTCTTGCTCACAAAATTTCTTAATGAATAGATAAGTATAGCCTTTTCATTTGAAAGGTTGTAAATGAATAACTATTTGACTATAATTTTATTACTCAAGAGGTTTTATTATGAATATCCTTTTCCCTAATCGCTTCTTTTCCAAGAGATTTGTTGATATCTAACTAGTGGATCTGAGACTTCCTACTCAAGAGGTTTGTTAATGTCTAACTAGTAGACCTGAGACTTCTTACTCAAGAGGTTTTTTAAATGTGTAACTTGTAGACCTTGGACTTCTTACCCAAGAGGTTTGTTAATGCCTAACTAGTCGACCTTAGACTTCTTACCCAAGAGGTTTGTTAATGCCTAACTAGTAGACCTGAGACTTCTTACTCAAGAGGTTTTTTAAATGTGTAACTAGTCGACCTTAGACTTCTTACCCAAGAGGATTGTTAATGCCTAACTAGTAGACCTTAGACTTCTTACCCAAGAGGTTTGTTAATGCCTAACTAGTCGACCTTAGACTTCCTACTCAAGAGGTTTGTTAATTCCTAACTAGTAGACTTTAGACTTCTTACTCAAGAGGTTTGTTAATGCCTAACTATTTGACCTTAGACTCCTTACTCAAGAATTTTGTTAATGCCTAACTAGATGACCTTTGACCTCTTTCTTAAGGGGTTTACTTGTTTTATGTTTCTTTTATTGTCATTATGTTATTTTTAGGGATGATAGCAACAACAAAAAAGTGTAATCCACAAATGCATCGCATAAATGCACATGAAATCAAAAGAGTTGACAAAGAAGTGTGCATCCTACCAGGTTATTTCATTTAAAAGTTGGAACTACAATTTCAAAATAAAATATGTCCTCAGCTCGCTTGCCAAAGCCACGGCTACGTTCTGGCTAAGGTGACGACACTCAGCAATGAGTTTTACGAAAAGTTCATCGTTGGGGCACGTAAGTGATACAGCACAAGGCGTTCTTTTCTCTTCATTTTTTCTTTTACTTCCCTCTGCTTGCACCCGAGCGTTGTCAGGCACGTTGGAGAAGGGAGGGGGGGGGGGTGGGTTTTTTTTTTTCTTTTTTTTTTCTTTTTCTTTTTTTTCTGATTTTAACTTTCTTTTTTTCACCCACTTCCTTACATTGTGTTCAACCGTTAGTTTTCAGCACAAGGCGTTCTTTTCTCTTCATTTTTTCTTTTACTTCCCTCTGCTTGCACCCGAGCGTTGTCAGGCACGTTGGAGAAGGGAGGGGGGGGTTGGGTTTTTTTTTTCTTCTCTTTTTCTTTTGCTTTTTTTTCAGATTTCAACTTACTTTATTTCACCCACTTCCTGACATTGTGTTCAACCGTTAGTTTGGTACTCGACCTTCGTTACTCTGACAGTTTCCAAACTATCTTTAAAAATAGTTTTTATTTTTTTTTTATATTTTTTTTTTCAAATAAATTTATTATGATGTGAAAATTAAAGAACACATGACATCACCTCGTCATGTCGCTCTGCCGGCGGAAATGGTCACCGTAAGTGCCGGATATTTCAAAAAGTTGAAATGAAGTCAGTTGTAACACAAAATATATATTCCGGGGCAAATGTTTTTTTTTTTAAAATAAATATTGCTATACATATGCGGAATGTAATTGGACAAGACAACTTTGTTGTAGAAAGTTAGGTCAGATCTGTTTAAGTCATCTGCCACATCATGATTTAACTTACACCTTATTTTTATTAATATTCTAATAGAGTAAATGAATTCTTGAATGCATTTATTTTGCAGAGAGCAGATGTTGGATTGGTGCCAGCGATAGCGCTAAAGAAGGAGCCTGGGTGTGGGCAGCGGGTGGTGATGCGGGCTCAGAGTTGTCCACGCTCTGGCAGAGCAACAATCCAAGCAACGCCACGGATGCCTATGACTGTGCAGCCATCTCCTTGCATCTACGACTGCCTACGGATTTCGACAGTGGAATCGTAATGGATATCACTGACGACGACTGTAGAAATAGCTATCCTTATCTTTGTATGGAAACAGGTATTTAATTTTTAAAAATCTACGTTCAAGATAGAAAAGAACTAAGCCACGTTTCACCAAGATCCCATTCGAAAAAATATATATATATATATTTTCATACGTTTGACAGATGCGATCACAACAAGCTCAACAAACGACCCTGATACCACCGAGCCTACCACCGAGCCTACCACCGAGCCTACCACCGAGCCTACCACCGAGCCTACCACCGAGCCTACCACCGAGCCTACCACCGAGCCTACCACCAACACTGAGGCTTCCAAAGCCGGAGCTAGTCTGACATCTCTGACGACGTCTTCCATCACTCCTCTAATTGAAACCAATGCAACTATGACTACCAAACCTACCTTGATGAAATGTGGCGCCAACTGTATCGACTTCAATGTCCTATTGTTTTTAACATTGTGCGTGTTCATTTACCTAGTCATTTGAATGTGAAAGGTTTTTTTACATTTTTATTTCATTATTTCCCGCTATAGAGGAAGTTACTTCTTGATTGTTAGAGTTTTAAATAAAAAAAATTTCTAATGATAAATGAGCAAGCCAGTTATTATTAAGATATTTCAAGTGTTCTGTTTTTTTTTTTTTTTAAAGGAATTAAATAGGGAAAAAAATAATTATGATAAGGGCATATAGTTGGTGTTTAAGTTAATCTTTATGTCATTGATTTCAAATGTTTGTGAGTCGTGGCCTCCGTATTAGGAGTCCACATTGTTTAAAGTAATTGAACGATGAAATTTTGTTCGAACGGCATTTGTTCGAATGCAACAAAATAAATACATGTTAGAAAAATAAACTTTAAACAAAATTAAATTTCAAACCGACTTTTATTCCAACAAAAATATTTTGCACAACTGCCTTTCCAACAACATGGCTTCGTGCTAATATCAGTTAATAGTCCCCGACACACGTTATTATCATGAAAGCGGTAAGCTCTTGTTTGTTTTTTTTTGAGACAGAATTATAACTGTAAGACATTGGCCATCCGCAAGAACGACTGCGTTATTACAAACTGGCACTTAAACTTGAATTGTAGAAAATGTTGGTGCTAATCTCAAACATGTGCGTGCATCTCAACTCTCGTTGAGTTAAGTTTTTAGAAATTTCCCAGCGCTTTTAAAAAACAAAACAGTACACGAGCTTTACAATTAGATGTGTGATATTCATTATTTTCATTTCTTTTAATGAATTGGCTGAAACATATTTAACCATTTTCTGAATATTTTCTAAGTCAAAATGTGTTCGTTTTTGCTTCCAATGTCCATTAAAAATTAAAATTGCTGAAATAACATGAGTAAGATTTTTGGATAATGTATACAACATAACAAACAAAATTATGCTAATGAATTTATTTATTTTTAACTTAATACATGCTTTCTTTTTAAAAAAATGAAATTTAAAAAAAACAAATGAAAAAAAAAATGCCTTATGTTTTAAATCATTCTGTTAACTTAATACTTTCAGACCAATTCGTTTCTAAATTGATGGCTTGACTTAAATGTTCGCTAACCCTAATTGATGGCTTGACTTAATTGTTTGCCTAACCTAATTGATGGCTTGACTTAATTGTTCGATAAACCTAATTGATGGCTTGACTTAATTGTTCGCTTACCCTAATTGATGGCTTGACTTAAATGTTTGCTAAGCCTAATTGATGGCTTGACTTAATTGTTCGCTTACCCTAATTAATGGCTTGACTTAAATGTTTGCTAAGCCTAATTGATGGCTTGACTTTATTTTTTGCCTAACCTAATTGATGGCTTGACTTAATTGTTCGCTTAACCTAATTAGTGGCTTGACTTATTTAATGCCTTGACTTAATTTGTAGATTGAGTTAATTGATGATATGATTTAATTAATGATATGGAAAATTAATTTTTATGATTTAATTGCTACATTCACTAAATTGATGGTATGCCTTTATAAATTGCATGACTTAATTGAGTGCTTGACTCAATTAATGGTGCAACTTAATTAATAACAAGATTATTTTGGTAGCTTCACTAAGTTAATGGCATTACTTAATTAATGGATGCCTTAATTGATAGCTTGACTTACATGATGTCATGACTTAATTGACGGCACCCCTGAAATAATGACATGACTTAATTGATAGTTTGACTTTATAGATGTCATGACTTAATTAACGACAAGACTTAATTAATGTCATTTCTTAATTGGGTTCTTGTCTTAATTGATGGCATGACTTAATTAATAGCATAAATATATTTATCACTTCACTTAACTGATGGTATGTCTTAATTAATTGCCTCCTTAATTGATGGCTTTACATTATTAATATAATGACTTAATTGATGGTATGACTTCATTAGCGGCATGACTTAATTGGTAGCCTGACTGTATTGATGGCACGACGTAATTAATGGTATGACTTAATTGTCGCTTCGCTTCATTGATGGCATCACTTAATTGGCAGCTGACCAACTCAATGGCTTGACTTTACAGATGGCCTGAACTTATGTGAATGCCATTCTTACGAGAAACTGCCAATCCCGGTGACTATTTCTATTGAGATGGAAAGGAACTGCTGGGAGACTATGATTCATCCAAGAATGCATTCTTAGCGAAATTGTTAATTTCCAGATTTCAAGCCAACACCAATAGATTCATCGCGCCCGAATCAACCCAGTACGGTGATCCAGGTATCAACGACGACATAAACAAACACGATGCAGACGGTGCCAGGGACGTTAGACGAAGTGACACATGATTTCTAATCGTCATTTAAGAAGTTGAATTTTGGGCCAAAGAGATCTATTCAACTTCATCAAACAAAGGATCGTGATCCCGCTGATAGGATCATCTTGAAAAGACTCATCACTGGCAGTTTCCGGAAATGGCAAAGTATTCACGATCAAACTGATTCAGGGACTCCCGTGCTATTACTTGTGTTGCGGGAAAGCTGTTTACTTTGTCAGCAAGTTAAAGTACAATTTACTGACCCTTGGAGAAAGACAAACATTTCGGGGAAAGCCTTAAAAAACCTCAAAATCAATGTTGAAATATTTATTTCAAAAATTAATGTTTCATTTTTAATGCAAGATAAACAAATGTATTCGTGATCTACTGGAAATGGCCAAACCGGCGTCATCATAGCGAGTCTATTTAATAGCAAATACTGAATTAACAAGCCAAATATCTCTCATATTACCTAATACCATCGCATAAGGAGATTGCGTCAGTGGGTCTTTGAGCATGAGCTCTTAACCCCCCACCCCCCACGGCACATCCCCAAAACGGGCCAAAGCTTTGTCTCCCCGCCACCAGCCCGCGTGGTTGCGCGCAGGGAACCTCCCCCCCCCCTACCTCCCCGCCTGGCCTCGGGGACGTCCTGTCGACTGAAAGCGCTGCGTTTAAAGCGTTCGCGGTCCACTCTCACGTGGGACAGGACGGCTTTGCTTCCTCTCAGGGGGGAAAGTTGCTGCTTTATCAACTCCCACTGTCCAGGGAGTCTTTCGGTCGGGACATAGTTGGGACGAAACGACTCGCATGGGAACGGCTTTCTCAAGGCCGCGTAGGTAAAAATCATCGGTATGGGTTTTTACCGCATCCCAGCCTCATATCCATTATCGGCAACAAGTACTCATGTTACGTCTTTGCTACTCCCGTTGCGTTTGGAGTCATGCGTCGGCCATGGTTTTTTAGCTTTGGGGAGATAGTCCTCCCTTCTAGTCTGCCACGCCGCGAAGAGGCAAAACACCATGATGACGCCCCTCCCCCCCAAGTTACCGCGGAGACGCTCGGATTATCGTATTAATTAACTGTTCCGATTGAATATGGTATTTGTAATAGAGGAATGACTGGGTGCTAATTTTTTTTTTTTAAATCCAGCTGTTCAAAATTTCTGGTTCGGTCAAAAGATAATCATCTTGATTTTTAAAATCACCCAAAGCCCGGCTGCTATAATGTCCAACAACCTCCCTAACGTTAATGTCTTTGAAAACAAATGTAGGCATATGAGCCTTACATGGCAATAGCTGCAATAGCATGGCAATCTAATTTTAATTAGATTGATGTACTAAATATTCTTTACGTATGGAAGTTACAGTTGAGATATGGTTAGCATTACTATCTGAGAATGTGCACCAATTACCAGAGTTTCCTTTAACATATTCTTATCATAATTTAATGCGATAAAACTGTTTCTTTCTGTTACGATCTTTTATAAATATGATATAATTCAAGTCATTAAGTTTTGACTGATCGCTTTTAGGACTAAATTAGCTAGACTTGAATGCCTGGCCTTGTATCGGAAAAGGCACAAAAACTTCATCCCCTGAAGCAAACAATTTTTGTATATGGCGGCTTTCCTTTTAGATTGATAATCTTTTATAAATTTTATTTAGCTAATTTATAACAATTTGAAAAGTTTAATTCTAAAGTTTATGACGTAGTCCTATATTCCTTCAGTAGGTTTAAGTCTTTTACACGTAAACGGGCGCCACGAATCATGTGGTTAAACACTTCTTGAACTGCTTCTCTGGCGGCGAACAGTTAGTATATTGATTTCTTTATCCAAATATTTCTCTTCTTCTTGGCAAAATATTTTCTTATCATTATCTGTAATTTCTGATGCATCTTTAAAGTGTCCGTTGTGACTATAGATGATATATTGCCTCCTTGCAGTGTTGAATTTCAATTAGATTCATCGTTTTGAAAAATTTCAGACTGTAATTTTGTTCCTTTTGGTAAGAGCATTCGACCAAGGGTGTCAAGAACAAGCGCTTCTGGAACTACATGAATGGCATCATTCGACCAAAGGTGTCAAGAACAAGTGCTTCTGGAACTACATGAATGGCATCATTCGACCAAGGGTGTCAAGAGCAAGCGCTTCTGCAACTACATGAATGGCATCATTCGACCAAGGGTGTCAAGAACAAGTGCTTCTGGAACTACATGAATGGCATCATTCGACCAAGGGTGTCAAGAACAAGTGCTTCTGAAACTACATGGAAGGCATCATTCAACCAAGGGTGTCAAGAACAAGTGCTTCTGGAACTTCAAGAATGGCATCATTCGACCAAGGGTGTCAAGATCAAGTGCTTCTGGAACTACATGAATGGCATCATTCGACCAAGGGTGTCAAGAACAAGTGCTTCTGGAACTACATGAATGGCATCATTCGACCAAGGGTGTCAAGAACAAGTGCTTCTGGAACTTCATGAATGGCATCATTCGACCAAGGGTGTCAAGAACAAGTGCTTCTGGAACTACATGAATTGCATCATTCGACCAAGGGTGTCAAGAACAAGTGCTTCTGGAACCACATGAATGGCATCATTCGAACTAGGGTGTCAAGAACAAGTGCTTCTGGAACTACATGAATGGCATCATTCGACCAAGGGTGTCAAGAACAAGTTCTTCTGGAACTACATGAATGGCATCATTCGACCAAGGGTGTCAAGAACAAGCGCTTCTGGAGCTATGTGAAACACCGAAAGTCCTCAAACGCTGGAGTTTCACCACATAGATAGGATGTCAAACCATCAATTAGGTTTAGCGAACAATTAAGTCAAGCCATCAATTAAATTAGGCGAACAATTAAGTAAAGTCATTAATAAGATTAAGCGAACATTTAAGTCAAGCCGTCAGTTTGCTTAAGTTAACAATTTAGGCAAGCCATCAATTAGGTTAAGCGAAAAATTAAATTAAGCCATCAATTAAGAAATGAATGGATAAAACATTACGCCTTTTTCAGTTATTGTTTATTGTCAATTAATTTTGTAAAATAAGGTATGTAGTATATTAAAAATAAAAATAATAATTTCATAAGAATTATTTTGTCATGTTATATATAATATCCAAAAAATCTTACTCATGTTATTTCAAAAAAAATTTTAATTGACATTGCAAGAAAAAGAAAAAAAAATTACTTAGAAAATATTTAGAAAATGGTTAAATATGTTAGAGCTAATTCATTAAAAGAAATGAAAAAAACAAAATATCACACAACTAATTATAAAGCTCGTGTTATGTTTTGCTTTTAAACGCACTGGGAAATATTTAAAAACTTAACTGAAGAGTGTTGAGATGCATAAACATTTTTGAGATTTTTGTTGCTCGTCCGTCGAGGATCGACGATGACCATCGAGTCGTCCGTTGACTGATGACTTGCGCTAGTGACTGTTGTTTAAAGTGAGGAAGAGTTGCGCGGCGTCAACCTCGCTCTCTCGTCCGGGCCCACCATATCCAGTGGCAAGACTCTACGTCAAGACGACCAGGGATGGGTACGGTTGCAGGAATTGTCATTGTATGCGCCTTACGGGACTCCAACTACGGGTTTGAATTCAGAGTTTCCTTCTCTTAGATGAGTTGCCGACCAAGGTTAACGAGTCTCATCCACCCGGGGTGATGTTTTTGCTTGACTGGCCTTTGGCTGGAATTGAGGTTTTGTTCAGTTTAGACCATTCGGCCACCCAGTCACCCATGCAGTGAATGACAATGGCGTTCTACGTGTCTAGCCATGCTCTAAGCGATTCACACCACTGTGCTGTCTCCGTCTTTTGTCCGTTGACCAAGTAGAGGTTCTTCCGCACAATTTTCCGGATCCAGTCTTTACATGCTATGGGGGACAACCCCTTTTTCCGAAAGTTCTATGACTTTCGGTTACCCTCAACCTGGAATCGTTGTCTGGGTTGTGGTCGGTATGCATGTTACAGCTTCTTGAAACCACAGGTGAGAGCTCAGTACAGAGACTTCCGGCTGTTTCCGAACAAGATGGCTTCTTCCTATTCAGCCTAACAGTAGATCTATATTGTAGTTGTATTTAGAATGAGAAATACGTTGATAACAGCATACATTCTGATCCTGAATTAAACTGCAAAACAATTACAATTAATTAAAAGTTCGAACTTTCTTGCGCCGAAGCCAATTTCAAATAATCATTTTTAACTATCTCCCTTGCTTTACTGAAGCGCCCACACACTGAGAGTCCTTCCTTTTGTGTATTATTATACCGCCATCTTATTGTAGCCGGAAGTTATCCTTTGTATAGTGACAATGGAGATTATGTTAACGAAATATTGTGAAGAAAAAAAATACATATCCGAAACAAAGACTCTGATCCTGTAAGACATTCTTACGCATATAGTCCAAAGAAAGAACTATTTCATACAATTATTTTCTTGTTAAATCCCTGTTTCCTTCCTTTTGTGTTCTTTTGAATTTTTTATCTGCCATCTTTTTGCAGCCGGAAAATTAGCACCAACATTTCTACAATTTAAGTTAAATTGTCCATTTGACATCACACAATCTTCCTTGTGGATGCCTAATAAAATATACTAGTTTTTTCTTTAAAAAAAAATTATTATTCTGTTTCAAAAAAAAAGAAGAGCTTACTGCTTTCATGATAATAACTTGTGCCGAACTATTAACAGATATTAGCATGAAGCTAATTTTTTAGAAAGGCAGTTGTGCAAAGGATTTTTGTTGGAATAAAAGTTGGTTTGAAATTATTTTTTTTTAAAGCTTATTTTTCTAACATGTATTTATTTTGTTGCATTCGAACAAATGCCGTTCGAACAAAATTTCCTCGTTAAATTACTTTAAACAATGTGGACTCCTAATTCGGAGGACACGACTTTCAAACATTTGAAGTCAATGACATGAAGATTAACTTAAACACCAACTATATGCCATGATCATAATTATTTTTTTTCTTATTTAATTCTTTTGTTTCCAGTGTAGATTTTTAAAAATGTTGTTTACAATTCTGTCGTAGCAAAAATAATTCATAAAAGAAGTGAAGACTGAAAAAAATAAAAAAAGACAGAACAAATGAAATATCTTAATAATAACTGGCATGCTCATTTATCGTTTGAAAATTTTTTATTTAAAACTCTGACAAGCAAGTAGTAACTTCTTCTATAGCAGGGAATAATGAAATAAAAAAATAACAACCACCCACATTCAAATGACTAGGTAAATGAACGCACACAATGTTATAAACAATAGGACATTGAAGTCGATACAGTTGGCGCCACATTTCATCAAGGTAGGTTTGGTAGTCATAATTGCATTGGTTTCAGTTAGAGGAGTGATGGAAGACGTCGTCACACTAGCTCCGGTTTTGGAAGCCTCAGTGTTGGTGATAGGCTCGGTGGTGGCAGGAGCGCCGGCTGAGGAAATATAAAAATAGCTTTATTCTCCTTTGATGGACATGTACTTGATTTCTTTTTGCCGTAACCCTTATTTGATACATTTTCATATGATGACGCCATTAATGGTTGTTTTTGTTTCTTAAGTAGGAAACATTCATTGGCTAATAAAACGGACGCTCTTGTAACACAATCTTATCACAAAGTGTAATCATGTGTTGTTGTTTTTTTTTGGTTTCATTATGTCGCTTACATTAAACATTTAACCACCAAACCGCAGAGAAACGGTTTTTTAAATGAAATACCTGACTCCATACAAAGAAAAGGATAGCCATTGCTACATTCGTCGTCGATGATCTCCAATACTCCTGTAATGGCGGGCTCTAGGATCCACTTGAAGATAGCCGCACAATCATAGTCATCCGTGGCGTTGCTTGGATTGTTGAAGTACCAGAGCGTGGACAACTCTGAGCCCGCATCACCGCCCGCTGCCCACACCCAGGTTCCTTCTTGAGCGCTATCGCTGGCACCGATCCACGATTTACTCCCTGCAATATAAATGCATTCAAGAATTCAT
Source organism: Lymnaea stagnalis (assembly GCA_964033795.1). Lineage (NCBI taxonomy): Eukaryota > Metazoa > Mollusca > Gastropoda > Lymnaeidae > Lymnaea > Lymnaea stagnalis. Next base: position 2,011,100 of record CAXITT010000046.1, on the reverse strand, counting down.
TTACGCTGTTAGAATAATAGTAATAATAATAGGGTGTAAGTTAAATCTAATATTATTTGATGTGGTTGATGACTTTAACAGATCTGACCTAACTTTCTATAACAAAGTTGTCTTGTCTAATTCAAATAAGCATGTGTAAAACCGATATTTAAAAATAAAAAATTTGCCCCTGGATATATTTTGTGTTTCTACTGAATTCATTTTCAAATTTTCTGGAAAGATCCGGCTTTTTAGGGTGACCATTGCCGCCGGCAGAGCGACATGATGAGCTGATGTGATGTGTTCTTTAATTTTCACATCATAATAAGTTTATTTGAAAAAATAACAAAAACAAAAAACCAAAAACAAAAAAGTATTTCGAAGATAGTTTGGAAACTGTCAAATTAATGTAGGTCGAGTACGAAACTAACGGTTGAATTCAAATTTAGGAAGTGAGTGAAACAAAGCACGTCTTTAAATCTGACCAAAAAAGGAAGCAATCAAAAGACAAAAACAACGTTCCTGACAACGCACGGGTGCAAGCAGACGGACGTTAAAAAAAAAAAGAAAAGATCTCCATGGGCTCTATGACTTACTTGCCTGACTGATGAACTCTTGGTAAAACTCATTGCTGAGTGTCGTCACCTTTGCCAGAACTTTGCCGGTGGTTTGGCAAGCGAGCTGAGGACATATTTTTATTTTGAAATTGTAGTTCCATTTTTACATGAAATAACCTGGTAGGATGTAAGCTTTTTTGTCTACCCTTTTGATTTGATGTGCATTTTTGTGATACATTTGTGGATTACTTATTTTTGTTGCCATTATCCCTAAAAAACTATTTTAAAAAACATAATGACAATAAAAGAAACATAAACCAAATAAACCCCTTTAAAAAAGGTCAAAGGTCATCTTGTTAAGCATTAACAAATTTCTTGAGTAAGAACTCTAAAGTCGACTAGTTAGGCATTAACAGACCTCTTGAGTAAGAATTCTTAGGTCGACTAGTTAGGCATGAAAAAAAACCTCTTGAGTAAGAAGTGTAATGTCTACTAGTTAGGCATTAACAAACCTCTTGAGTAAGAATTCTCAGATCCACTAGTTAGGTATTAACAAATCTCTTGGAAAAGAAGCGATTAGGGAAAAGGGTATTCATCATAAAACCTCTTGAGTAATAAAATTATAGTCTAATGGTAATTCATGAACAACCTCTCAAATGAAAAGATTATAGTTATCTATAGCTCTTTGAGCAAGATGACTACGGTCCACTATCTATTAATTTAGCACATTTTTACGCAAGAAAATATTAAGAAAACTTATCAGCATCAAGACACCGGTAGACTATCATTAAGCAAACTTTTGAGCAAGAAGAGTACGGACTACTATCTATGCAGTGAGAAAACCTTTGAGCAAGAAGACTACGGTCTACTATCTTTTCATTAGGAAACCTTTTGAGCAAGAAAATTACGGTCAACTAACTGTTCATTAAGCAAACTTTTGAGCAACAAGACTATTGTCTACAATCTATTCATTAAGGAAACTTTTGAGCAACAAGACTATTGCCTACTATCTATTCATTAAGAAAACTCTTTAGAAAAACGCTTAAGTTGCCTAGCAACAATTTTACCATTAAAACAATTTAATCATTAAAACTAATCTCTTTAAAATCAATGGCACAATAAAATCCGACACATCATAGAGTTGTTTTTTTTAACCAAATGCGTCACAGAGCCACCCCTATAATTTATATTATACTTCACAAGGAAATCTTTGTCATGCCCTGCAGTTAATACACGGGAAAAGAACACACATTCGTACGTTTTCATTCAATAAACACAAAGAAAAGCACCCTTACCTTGGCATCTGCATAGGGAAGTGGGTCGGTATGGTAAGCGAAGCACGCCCCGTCAGCTTGAAAAAAATCTGGCGCCGAGCATGTTACTAAAAATGTGGATGTGAATATAATGTAACTTTTGTACCATTGAAAAAAATATATATTTCGGGGGGGGAGGGGACTTTCTGTGGAAGAGGTTGAAGAGAACAAAATTGGAATGGGGGGGGGGGGGGGGGGGGTTGGGTTGGTAGAGTCATTGACCTTTTTATTGCATGTGTATTTCACTTATCCCCGTGCTATCTTTATCAATAGTTACATCTGATTTATTTATTTAAGCATATGTATATTTGTATTTTATTGTGTGTTAAGAATTCTCGTTTTATTTATCTTTATGACAATATTTTTAAAACAAAATAACACACATTGAATATATGTTATCGTCCCATTGAATAAAGTTGCACACTTAATATAGCTCAATATTGTAATTCTAACCAATTAAAATTGTAATTTAAACAAAAACATATTTTTTAATTATTAAAAAAAAAAAAAAAATTTTTTTTTACATTATTTTTTTTTACATTCAAAATAAGATTAATAAAATACAAGAGGCTAATACACAATTTACCTGTATGTTTTATCTATTGACACAAACCAGGGTCAACTCGATGCAACATTTCAAATAATAATAATAAAATACAAATTTACGCATAGAGAAACCATGTAGTGATTTGATTTGTGCTTGATTTCTGTCTGTCTGTCTGTCTGTTGTTGTGTGTTTAGCTTAGATCCTTTAATTGTTTATTTTTGCATAAGTATTCAAATACGGTTAATTCATTTATAAATAAAAGTTGGACTTACCACTTCTCACCTCTGGAAGAATCAAAAGTGTAAGAAATAGAGTGAAACACACATATTGCCTTCCCATTCTGACAGTCTGAGTAATGGAGATGTTAGTACATTAATTTTTACGTTTAAAATAACCCTTAATTTTTTTTTTTTTTTTTTTTGCATAAATAATTTATAAAATGTAGTATCAAGCGATGGAGGGCAGGGGGTTGAACATTTGAACAAAATGTTCATGCACATTATACTGTTTATAAGAATACAGATACATTCTTCCACCCACCTCCTTCTTTTAGGCTCCCAACCACCAGTTGTAGTTTTTTCAGGTCACTGAATTAAAATTCATATGACTCATCCACTTTTATAGTGCAGATTTATTTCACCAAAAGGTTGAGAAAAAGAAAAGAAAATGTTACGCACCAAATGAAATGGCAATTTTTTACCCCAAAAAATGTCATTTTGCACAGTTATAGGAAATTTCATTTTGTCTTCCCTTTGCAATACAGGAAGTTGATTTTTCAGCATTTGGGGGCACGAGCTGAAAATTTGATCGAATGTTTTTTTAGTGGCATGGCGTGTATGCGCCAAGTTCCAGATCGATAGCTTGACGAGTTGATTAGCCCTTCAAATATTTTTTCCATCCAAACCAACCAGCCACCCACAAACAAAAATAATCTTAAATCACCTCAAAATATAGCAGTAATAAACTATACCTTCAAAGTGCGTAATTTAAAACTTCACTATAAGTATTACATGGAATACATGTCAATACCCTATGCCATATTGCTTTCAACATTCTAATTTATAGATGTAAATAAATTTCCCATAAAATCCCTTCTTTCTTGACATTGTCACCAGTTGTTTTTGAAAGTTTTGCTGCTAGAGTAGTCAGTAACCTTACAGAGTTGAACTCAACATATGTTTAGTTTGCGTTACATTCACCGTTTCTGATACCTCTCGCAGTGGCCTTTTAAGAAGCGCAATAAAATTGTAACTTACTGGAGTGGATATCATTTTTAATTGATACTATTAAATCAAAATTTAATTTATAGGAAATTAACTATTTTAAGCACATTTATCTTTGCAAATATATTTTTTTTAATGAGAAAATTTAATAGCATCACAAATAAAGCCATTCTCTTTAGAATAACGCATTTATTTGAATGAATGAAACCTAGACCACGAAAGTTGTAGTTTAAATGTCTTTCACATATGCGCATCTTGTTGCAAAGGGTTGTCAACAGTACCTTTTTAGATATTTAAATGTGATGCTCATGAAACCAAAATGCATTTCCTTAACGTTTCCAGAGTTTAGTGGTAACGTGCAAAGGCAAGCAGTTCAATTGTTGTTAGGAACTTATGAGAGGGTTTAAACGGACAAGATTGTGGCGTGATTGGGTGAAGTTTCACGATCATTCCTAGGCGGGGGAGGTGCAAACGTTTGGGAAAATGTAAGGAAAAAAGAATAATCCGCAAAGGTTTATATCTATTTACCTCGTGGTCGTCTTGAAGCTTTCAACGGCCACACAAATACATTCTAAATGGCAAAACTGATGTCATAAAAATAACTATATTCCATACACGTCCATTAAGAAAAATAAAAGGCTTTTTTGAATTTATTTTCACAAGCTACTTTCTGGGAAATACCGCAAATGCGTACGGGTGCCCCCCCCCCCCTTTTTTTTTTTGTTTTTGTTTTTGTAGTTGTTGTTGCAATTTTCAATGTGAAGTCGATCAAAACCATTTTAATTATTGAAATCACGCTGGTTCTTATCCTGTCTATGACTATGCCCATAGCTGGTCAGCCCGATTCTAGACAGAAATGATGTCGTGCAGTAGATGTAAGGTATGGATTGATGGGATAGTTCAAGGGGAAAAGTAAACCCTTGTGTTTCTTTGGATTTGATTTTTTATGCAGCTGTTTTTCTGTTGGTTTTAATTTTGTATGAAGCATTTCTGGGTGCAGTGATCAAGCAGTTTCACATGTTCTATCACATGTTCGCAGATGATACCCAACTTCAGAAGTATGTGATGCCCTCTCAGTTCCCTCAGCTTCTTAGTAGGACACAGGAGACTGTGGAGTCGATTAAGCATTAGATGAGCATAAACAAGGTCAAATTGAAAGCTGAAAAGACCGAGCTGACCTCTATTGCTGTTGCTCAAAAGCTAAAATCTCTAAATAAAACCACACCCTTTACGCTGGCAGGCATACAGATTGAGTTTGCTCAAAGAGTGCGAAAACTGGATGTCTACTTGGAAAAACACTAACTATGGAAAATCACATTAACATGATTTGCAAGTCGATTTTTCTAGAGCTGCGAAGAATTAATCTTTTCAGACCTTTTTAACGTTTGATGCAACAAAAGAGACTGATGTCCACATTCGTGTTATGACGCGTGAACTACTGCAATGCTCTCATGGTGGGTCTTTCAGCTACGCACAGAATAATGAGGCTCACATTGATCTTTGCAAACACACATTTGACCATGCTAAAACTCCTCTGAGAGAGTTGCATAGGATGCCGTTCCGCGCTCGCATAGAGGACAAAATTGCAACTCTGTGCTACCGCTGATTACTTGACTTTGCACCGTCCTATCTCAAAGCGCCCATAACGAGTTATGTACCAAGTAGACAACTCCGCTCATCCGATTGTGGCAAACTCTTGATACCATGTGCTCGCCTTGAGACTTATGGAAGGCGCACTTTCGCATTTGCTGGCCCAACATTTTGGAACACATTTCCTGACGTTCTCAGAAACAGCCAGACCAGGCCCGGATTAAGCCATCTTGGTGCCCTAGGCACAAACCCACATGGGTGCCCCCTACTGCCCCAGGCCCCCGATCCTCCACTGACTGCTGGTATATTCAATCAATATTATGCAAAAACTGAAAAAGAAAAACAGTTGTGAAATGTACAAACCTATGTTTCTTCTACTATCACTCATATAAAACCTATAATAAGGTATTTCTGTATTAAAATAAATTAAAAGTAAATTAATTTTGTAATAATAGTGGACAAAAATACTGTAACTTTTTTTGAAGATAAGAAAGTCAGGAAGCGCACACATTTAAATTTTAAAGTATTTTTTTTATTGATTTACATCTGGCAAAGTTTTTGAGTACATCGTTAAAATTAAGTCTGCCTCAATCATCAGCAAACATAAGGAATCGAGCCTTTCTAGTTTGATTGTCGATCTACTTGTATTTTTTGGTCGTTTCATCTAAGAAAAAGAAGAGCGCTCAGTTGAACAGTTCGTAACCATTAATGTTAAAAATATGCGCAATGCGATTTCTACATTTGGAAAAGCACACTCGGTGTTGTCTCTATTACTTTGTAGAGTTCTGCATGACTGAACGTGTTGTTCTCAGATTTTAATGCACGAAACTTGTGGCAAATATATGAGTGGAACTGTTGTAGTTCAGTATATAAATTATTGTTCAGATCTTCAGAATAAGCATTTATTAGTCCTTAACAACACTGAGATCTTTGTGGTGCATCGACCAAACAAGAAAATCGAACTGCTAGATCATTATATACCTGTCCTCGTCTACTCATCTCTGTCTCAAGTTTGTCAACAATGCTGTAGAAAGCAGATATACTAAATTTGTCTCTGGCATTCTGAGATACCTCAGGGGGCATCACCGTCAATGACCACTGTCTTTCGTTTACGATTATGGGTCAAAGTTGACTTATAATCCACACCTGGTGTTATTTCTTTTGCAGCTTTTTCAAATATTTCAAATTCATTCCTAGATTCATGCAAGTGATCTGCTAGTGAAGAATACAAATCAGCACACGGTTTCAAGTTCATGTGCTCATTTTGTTGAGCTTGACTGACCCTGTGAAAATGTTGTAACACTTCTTCCCAAAAGACAAGCATGAAAGCAAATTCTAATTCTTGCAACTTCTTTGCAATGTTTTCTGGTTCTCTTCTGGTGTCCTCCTTCTGTGACTGATCTTATTGTAAACATTCTAACGCTTTTATAATCTGAGGATGAGACTTAAGAATGGCTTCAGTTGCATCAGCGTGTGCTTCCCATCTGGTATCGGAAAAGGACTTTACCAGCTTTTTATTCACAAGGCATCCTTCCATCATTGGTTGAAGCTGAGAAAAAAGTATAGATCAGTTGCACTGTATGGAAGAAGTTTACTGCCTCTAAACAAGAGTCAACAGCACTTCTGCGTACCAGATTTAGTGAATAAGCAGCACAGGGTATGTATATAGCAAACTCATTTTCTTCTAGAATTTTTTTCTGTATGCCCTTGTAGCACCCAGACATATTAGCTGCGTTGTCGTAGGATTGACGTCTGCATTTCGAAAAATAAATATTGCAAGCTTCACGTAAGCACTGCAACACTTGCTGAGCCAAACCTTCATCGGCGTGACTTTGCAGCTCCAAGAAAGTCAAAAAGCACTCAATGGGCTCTCCATCTACCACATATCGAAGAACAACGCTTAACTGATCTATATGTGAAATATCAGGTGTTGAGTCTACTGACAAGCTGAAATAACCGGAAGCCTTTACTTCATCTACAATTACTGCATGGACTTTTTGGGACATAGCTTCAATCAGTTCTTCACATATAGTTTTGTATAAATAATAATAATAATAATAATAATAAAGTTCATTTCAAAAACACGCTTCATCCCCAAAGGCTCGAAGCGCGGTACAAAGTCAAAAAGAAAACAGATCTATAGTTTACCACATTTAAAACAAACGCAACACGACAAAAACTAAGTACAAGCATACAATGGCAAAGTCTTTCTAGCCATTTCAACCATAAGCAACACAGCCATTATGCATTAACTGGAAAATAATGTTGACAATCATCCCAGAAGGTGTTTGCGAAATAGATGTGTCTTTAAATCGGTTTTAAAGGAATCCAGTGTCTGGTTGTTTCTGAGATCGACAGGAAGGGCGTTCCAAATTAGTGGACCAGCAAATGCGAAAGTGCGCTTTCCGTAAGTCTCAAGGCAAACACGTGGTGTCGAGAGTTTGCCACTATCGGATGAGCGGAGCTCTCTAGTGGGTACATAAGGCGTCAGCAGCTCTTTCAG